>CM064574.1:3037098-3054430 GCA_032716605.1 Paralithodes platypus
TCTAGAGGGTGTTTTTCTAAGCTTGATGGAGGTTTGAAAGGGGGTCTACGGGATGTTTTTCTAAGCTTGATGGAGGTTTGAAAAGGGGTCTAGAGGGTGTTTTTCTAAGCTTGATGGAGGTCTAGCGAGGAAACTAAAAAAAAAAAAATCAAATAGATAAATATAGAGACCTAAAACCAATCACTACCCCTTTAATAGGTATACGTCCCTCCTAAACCAAACACTACCCCTTTAATAGGTATACGTCCCTCCTAAACCAATCACTACACCTTTAATAGGTATACGTCCCTCCTAAAGCAAACACTACCCCTTTAATAGGTATACGTCCCTCCTAAACCAAACACTACCCCTTTAATAGGTATACGTCCCTCCTAAACCAAGCACTACCCCTTTAATAGGTATACGTCCCTCCTAAACCAAGCACTACCCCTTTAATAGGTATACGTCCCTCCTAAACCAAGCACTACCCCTTTAATAGGTATACGTCCCTCCTAAACCAAGCACTACCCCTTTAATAGGTATACATCCCTCCTAAACCAAGCACTACCCCTTTAATAGGTATACGTCCCTCCTAAACCAAGCACTACCCCTTTAATAGGTATACGTCTCTCCTAAACCAAGCACTACCCCTTTAATAGGTATACGTCCCTCCTAAACCAAGCACTACCCCTTTAATAGGTATACGTCCCTCCTAAACCAAGCACTACCCCTTTAATAGGTATACGTCCCTCCTAAACCAAGCACTACCCCTTTAATAGGTATACGTCCCTCCTAAACCAAGCACTACCCCCTTAATAGGTATACGTCCCTCCTAAACCAAGCACTACTCCCTTAATAGGTATACGTCCCTCCTAAACCAAGCACTACCCCTTTAATAGGTATACGTCCCTCCTAAACCAAGCACTACCCCCTTTAATAGGTATACGTCCCTCCTAAACCAAACACTACCCCTTTAATAGGTATACGTCCCTCCTAAACCAAGCACTACCCCTTTAATAGGTATACGTCCCTCCTAAACCAAGCACTACCCCCATAATAGGTATACGTCCCTCCTAAACCAAGCACTACCCCCTTTAATAGGTATACGTCCCTCCTAAACCAAGCACTAGCCCTTTAATAGGTATACGTCCCTCCTAAACCAAGCACTAGCCCTTTAATAGGTATACGTCCCTCCTAAACCAAGCACTACCCCTTTAATAGGTATACGTCCCTCCTAAACCAAGCCCTAGCACTACCCCTTTAATAGGTATACGTCCCTCCTAAACCAAGCACTACCCCTTTAATAGGTATACGTCCCTCCTAAACCAAGCACTACCCCCTTAATAGGTATACGTCCCTCCTAAACCAAGCACTACCCCCTTTAATAGGTATACGTCCCTCCTAAACCAAGCACTAGCCCTTTAATAGGTATACGTCCCTCCTAAACCAAGCACTACCCCTTTAATAGGTATACGTCCCTCCTAAACCAAGCACTACCCCTTTAATAGGTATACGTCCCTCCTAAACCAAGCACTACCCCTTTAATAGGTATACGTTCCTCCTAAACCAAACACTACCCCCTTAATAGGTATACGTCCCTCCTAAACCAAGCACTAGCCCTTTAATAGGTATACGTCCCTCCTAAACCAATCACTACCCCTTTAATAGGTATACGTCTCTCCTAAACCAAGCACTACCCCTTTAATAGGTATACGTCCCTCCTAAACCAAGCACTACCCCTTTAATAGGTATACGTCCCTCCTAAACCAAGCACTAGCCCTTTAATAGGTATACGTCCCTCCTAAACCAAGCACTACCCCCTTAATAGGTATACGTCCCTCCTAAACCAAGCACTACCCCTTTAATAGGTATACGTCCCTCCTAAACCAAGCACTACCCTTTTAATAGGTATACGTCCCTCCTAAACCAAGCACTACCCACTTTAATAGGTATACGTCCCTCCTAAACCAAGCACTACCCCCTTTAATAGGTATACGTCCCTCCTAAACCAAGCACTACCCCTTTAATAGGTATACGTCCCTCCTAAACCAAGCACTACCCCTTTAATAGGTATACATCCCTCCTAAACCAAGCACTACCCCTTTAATAGGTATACGTCCCTCCTAAACCAAGCACTACCCCTTTAATAGGTATACGTCCCTCCTAAACCAAGCACTACCCCCTTAATAGGTATACGTCCCTCCTAAACCAAGCACTACCCCTTTAATAGGTATACGTCCCTCCTAAACTGAATAAAATCGTCCATTAGTCACCGATAATGAGAGTTAAAATTATATAATCAGCAATAATTCACCCTCAGTTACAGGCGCAAAAAACATGGTCGCCAATATTATTACAATTTCCGAAACTATATCTCGTGCGATCGGAAACCAATAAAGTCTCGCGATTACAACATTTTCCCCCTCGACATATTATTAAAGGGCGACAGAACGTTTTTCTGGACCCCCTTCTCCCTCATGTTTAGCCCCCACTAGTTTTGAGATTTCATAAGACGTTGGTTCCATTAGTTTGGGGGTTTTAGACCTTTCACCCCATTGCTTTGTCAATATTGAGACCTTTCGTGCCATTTAGATGTCGATTTTTTCCTAGCGAGCGATAGCGAGCTTGTCATTTTAGGAGGAATCGGCCTTTGGCCGGGACATTTTTCTACCGAAAAATGTACAAATCTATCTTCAGGGGTGTTTTTCTAAGTTTGATGGAGGTCTAGGGAAGAAACTAAAAATATATATGAAAATACATGAAGTAAATGGCCAAACGAACAGCCGCTGTCACCCTAAACCTTGACAAAATAGGAACCACTTGTGTGTGTATAAACGCGATATTTCTCTCCGGTGAATAAATGGTGCAATATATATATGTGCCTCTCCAATAAATGCTGGGAGATATATATTATAGTATAGTCGTCGGCCGTAATGTTTCCCAGTTTACGGTAGTATCACACAAAATATGGGTCTGGTATTATTGATGAGAGAGAATCTGTTTCTTTATTTTTTTGGTTTGTATGGACTGAAAGACTTGGGCTCTTCTTAAGGGGAGGTTTTTAGTTTGGTCCCTAGACCTCCATCAAGCTTAAAATTACACCCCCTTGAGTCCCTTTCAAGATAAATTTGTAAATTTTTCGGTAGAAAAATGTCCCGGCCAAAGGCCGGTTCCTTTTAAATTACAGGCTCGCTATCGCTCGCCAGGATAAAATCGACACCTGAATGGCACGAAAGGTCTTAAAATTGACAGAAATGGGTTGAAAGTTCTTAAAATCTTCAAAATAATGGGGCAAACGTCTTAAAATTAGAAAAACAATGAGGCTAAACATGAGGGAGAAAGGAGTCAAGAAAAAAATCCCTCAAGTGGAGATCTCCCCTTACGCCTGCATATAACACTTTTTATACAAGTAGTTATTTGCGACAACTGCGCAATACCCACCAGGAATTGCCCCTTTAGCACGCAATATCAACCAGGAATTACCCCTTTAGCACGCAATACCAACCAGGAATTACCCCTTTAGCACGCAATACCAACCAGGAATTGCCCCTTTAGCACGCAATACCAACAACCAGGAATTGCCCCTTTAGCACGCAATACCAACTAGGAATTGCCCCTTTAGCACGCAATACCAACCAGGAATTGCCCCTTTAGCACGCAATACCAACCAGGAATTGCCCCTTTAGCACGCAATACCAACCAGGATGGCACGAAAGGTCTTAATATTGACAAAGAAATGGGGCGAAAGTTCTTAAAATAGACAAACTAATGTAGCAGACGTCTTAAAATCTCAAAACTAATGGGGCTAAAGATGAGGGAGAAAGCGGGTTTAGAATCACCTCCTTAAACCTATAGAAATCAGTGAGTCTTAGTATTGCTTCTCCCTGACTCTCGCTAAATGCTTCCCCGCCTTCCCCATTATCTCTCTCACCAGCTGTTAGGATCACCGCTTTAGACACCAGTTGGCGATAAACAAGTCATGCTTCTCTCTTAGTTTGGTAATAATAATAATAATAATAATAATAATAATAATAATAATAATAATAATAATAATAATAATAATAATAATAATAATAATAATAATAATTGTATCATTAACTTCCGTCCACTCACCGACTCTCTGCAATCTCTCTCTCTCTCTCTTCACCGCAATGTTGCATCTTTCTCGCTATTCTATTGCTACTATACTAATCAGTGTTCCTCAGAGCTAGCTCTCCCAGTGTATACCACCTCCTCTACGTAGGGTACGTGGTACCCGTCTTGCAACATAACCCCACCCCTACTCTGTACAACTTTCCAACTCAAGAGTGAATCGTTATTCCCAATCTGATTTCTATTCAACAGCTGAGCTCTGGGACTCTCTCCCTGAATCCATCTTTCCCTCATCCTATGACTTAAATGGTTTCAAAATCCGTGTGTCCAGACATTTTGGCTCGAACGTTCCTTGATTTTAGCCCTGTCACTCTTTTAACTCTGGGGGAGGCACTCGTCACAGGCAGTTTTACCTTTTGTCTCCCTCATCCACATAGACAACAAAATATTAATGAAAACAATAATAATGATAATAATAATAATAATAATAATAATAATAACTCTTAAAAGCATGTAATCCTTGGTACAGGAGGATTAAGGGGAGATTTCCACTTGAGGGATTTTTTTCTTGACCCCTTTCTCCCTCATAGTTAGCCCCATTGTTTTTGATATTTTAAGACGTTCGCCCCATTAGTTTGGTGATTTTAAGAACTTTCGACCCATTTCTGTCAATTTTAAGACTTTTCGTGCCATTTAGATGTCGATTTTTTCCTGGCGAGCGATAGCGAGCCTGTAATTTAAGGGGAACCGGCCTTCGACCGGGAAATTTTTCTACCGAAAAATGTACAAATTTATCTTGAAAGGGGGTCAAGGGGGAGTAATTTTAAGCTTGATGGAAGTCTAGGGAATCAACTAAAAACCTCCCCTTAAGGCGCCAGCGAAGACAGTGGCGTGTAAACAAACAATACAAGGACCATCTGGGATATGAAGACTGTTGCTACAAGACACACTCACAAGGCCTGGACATGCTATTGTTTTCAGAAGTCACGGTCTAACGCTGGTATCACACGAGAGCTTTTATAGTCAACATTCGGTGATCCAACAGTTTTCTGGCAACATTTCTGGAATATGTTGCACTGGTATCGGAAACTAGACTGATGGCAGATGCATATAGGTGACCGAAATACGCTGCATGTTGACCTCAGAAGCTGCCAGACCAGTGTTGAGGATAAATATTGAGGGAAAAGGCGCTCGTGTGATACCGGCTTTAGTTTTATATTCCATGCAATTCCTGGTTGATATTGCGTGCTAAAGGGGCAATTCCTGGTTGGTATTGCGTGCTAAAGGGGCAATTCCTGGTTGGTATTGCGTGCTAAAGGGGCAATTCCTGGTTGGTATTGCGTGCTAAAGGGGCAATTCCTGGTTGGTATTGCGTGCTAAAGGGACAATTCCTGGTGGTTGGTATTGCGTGCTAAAGGGACAATTCCTGGTGGTTGGTATTGCGTGCTAAAGGGGCAATTCCTGGTTGGTATTGCGTGCTAAAGGGGCAATTCCTGGTTGGTATTGCGTGCTAAAGGGGCAATTCCTGGTTGGTATTGCGTGCTAAAGGGACAATTCCTGGTGGTTGGTATTGCGTGCTAAAGGGACAATTCCTGGTGGTTGATATTGCGTGCTAAAGGGACAATTCCTGGTGGTTGATATTGCGTGCTAAAGGGGCAATTCCTGGTGGTTGGTATTGCGTGCTAAAGGGGCAATTCCTGGTTGGTATTGCGTGCTAAATGGGCAATTCCTGGTGGGTATTGCGTGCTAAAGGGGCAATTCCTGGTTGGTATTGCGTGCTAAATGGGCAATTCCTGGTGGGTATTGCGTGCTAAAGGGGCAATTCCTGGTTGGTATTGCGTGCTAAAGGGGCAATTCCTGGTGGTTGGTATTGCGTGCTAAAGGGACAATTCCTGGTGGTTGGTATTGCGTGCTAAAGGGACAATTCCTGGTGGTTGGTATTGCGTGCTAAAGGGGCAATTCCTGGTTGATATTGCGTGCTAAAGGGACAATTCCTGGTTGGTATTGCGTGCTAAAGGGGCAATTCCTGGTTGGTATTGCGTGCTAAAGGGGCAATTCCTGGTGGTTGGTATTGCGTGCTAAAGGGGCAATTCCTGGTTGATATTGCGTGCTAAAGGGGCAATTCCTAGTTGATATTGCGTCCTAAAGGGGCAATTCCTGGTTGTTGATATTGCGTGCTAAAGGGGCAATTCCTGGTTGGTATGGCGTGCTAAAGGGACAATTCCTGGTTGGTATGGCGTGCTAAAGGGCCAATTCCTGGTGGTTGATATTGCGTGCTAAAGGGGCAATTCCTGGTTGATATTGCGCAGTTGTCGCAAATAACTACTTGTATAAAAAGTGTTATATGCAGGCGTAAGGGGAGATCTCCACTTGAGGGATTTTTTTTCTTGACTCCTTTCTCCCTCATGTTTAGCCTCATTGTTTTTCTAATTTTAAGACGTTTGCCCCATTATTTTGAAGATTTTAAGAACTTTCAACCCATTTCTGTCAATTTTAAGACCTTTCGTGCCATTTAGGTGTCGATTTTATCCTGGCGAGCGACAGCGAGCCTGTAATTTAAGAGGAACCGGCCTTCGGCCGGGAAATTTTTCTACCGAAAAATGTACAAATTTAGTTTGAAAGGGAGTCAAGGGGGTGTAATTTTCAGCTTGATGGAGGTCTAGGGAACAAACTAAATACCTCCCCTTAAGCTTGATGGAGGTCTAGGGAACAAACTAAATACCTCCCCTTAACCCTTTTTACTACGACAGCTCCTTCTTAAACTGCAAAACATCGTCTAAATATAGGTAGAATAAGATACAAATGACGTCATCGGTACAGAAGGGGTTAAGCGAGATAGATTATATATATATATTTGATCCTTTCTAGGCTACCAACAATCGCTAGCCCGTGCCAGCCAGCCAGCCAGCCAGAGGAAGGTAGGTAGGTGAGAGGAGTGTGTGTCATGCTTGGAGTCACTTTACTGTTAATTAGCTGCCTGGAGCTTGTTCCCTGACGGGCTTCTTTACTTCCTCATGTATGTAAATTTATATTCTTTTCATAGTTTCCTCCGTAGACCTCCATCAAGCTTATAAAGACACCCCCCCCCCCCCAGACCTCCCTTCAAGATAAATTTGTACATTTTTCGGTAGATAAATTTCTCCGGCGAAGCCGGATTTCTCCATAAAAAGCAGGTCATCCCCCTTAAGAGAGATAGATTGTAGACCTTAGCTTCATACAGGTCTTTTCTAAGCTGCCAACAATCCCCTGTGTAGTGTCAGCCAGAGGTAGGTACAGTAGGTGTGAGGAGTGTGTGTGTGTGTGTGTGTCATGCTTGGAGTCACTTTACTGTTAATTAGCTGCCTGGAGCTTGTTCCCTGACGCGCGTTAATGGGTGGGGATGATGGGGCTGGTTCGTTCACTTCTTTGTGTTTTATTATAATTGTCTTTATAGTTTCTTCCGTAGACCTCCGTCAAGCTTAAACAAAAAAACACCCCCGTAAGATTCTCCTTCAAGATAAATTTGTACATTTTTCGATAGCGGTTCCTCTTAAAATACAGGCTCGCTATCGCTCGCCAGGTAAAAATCGACACCGAAATGACACGAACATTCTTAATATTGACAAAGAAATGTGGCGAAAGGTCTTAAAATCGCCAATATAATGGGCCGAACGTCTTAAAATCTGAAAACTAATGGGGCTAAACACGAGGGAGAAGGGGGCTCAGAAAACCTGCCCCTCCCCCTCCCTTAAACACCGACCCTGCTAGGCAAGGAGGCGCTTAACAGGAGAACTCAAGGTTTAATGTCGCTCGTAAAGAAGGCTGATTCAAATATTGTCATTTAAGGGGGAAATGGGCCGGTTTTCTGGACCACTTTCTCCCTCATGTTTAGCTCCATTAGTTTTCAGATGCTAAGATGCTTGCCCCATTAGATAGTCGATTTTAAAACCTTTCGCCCCATTTCTTCGTCAATATTTAGACCTTTCGTGCTATTTAGGTGTCGATTTTTTCCCTGGCGAACGATAGTGAGCCTGTAAAGTTGGAAGAACCGGCCTTCGGCCGGGAAATTTTTCTACCGAAAAATGTACAAATTAATCTAGAAGGGGGATCAAATAGATTTTTTTTTTTTATTTGATGGAGGTCTAGGGAGGAAACTAGAAAAATAACGAATACATGCAAAAATGATGGAGGTCTAGGGAGGAAACTAGAAAAATAATGAATACATGCAAAAATGATGGAGGTCTAGGGAGGAAACTAGAAAAATAACGAATACATGCAAAAATCGCCCAAAAAGTGAACCATCCCTCCTTAAGTATTCTTATATATATTCACCAACCAACTTTACTTCGAAACTCAATTAATAATATCAACAAACACATGTGGCACTCCAAGGACTCGAACCTAGGATACTCACATCGCAATGACCAAGGCTGATTGTCTCTGTGGATTAATTTGGGTAGTATTAATTGCCACTACATATATATATATATTTTGTTCATTGGTTCAATAATTTCATTTAACCTTTCAGTCAGGTAAATATATATATATATACTGCGTAATTAGCTGAAACAGTTCATCACGTAAATGTTGTCTTGTTATTAAGCAGATGAGAATGAGTCTTTCACGTGAATTCACACACACACACACACACACACACACACAAAGATACAGTATATATATAGAGAGAGATGGAGAGAGAGAGACAGAGAGAGAGGGGGGAGGGGAGGTAGACAGAAATATCGCATTATATAAACATAGGCACATATTCGCTGATTAATTAAGGGGAGGTATTTAGTTTGTTCCCTACGTTTTCATCAAGCTTAAAATTACACCCCCTAGACCCCCTTTCAAGATAAATTTGTACATTTTTCGGTAGAAAAATGTCCCGGCCGAAGGCCTATTCCCCTTAAATTACAGGCTCGCTATCGCTCGCCAGGAAAAAATCGACGCCTTAACGGCACGAATGGTCTTAAAATTGACAGAAATGGGGCGAGGGTTCTTAAAATCACCAAAATAATGGGGCGAACGTCTTAAAATCTCAAAAGCAATGGGGCTAAACATGAGGGAGAAAGGGGTCCCGAAAAGAAAAAAAATCCTCCCGGTGGAAATAATCTCCCTTTGAACTAAATCAGACAGACCTAAAGTTACGTTTCTGCTGCTAACCCAACCAATTGATCCCTTCTATGGGCGGAATTCAGGCATTTATAGTTTTTACTAGGTGTATTTTAGTGGACTGATCAGAGGCCGTGACTATAACATACACGTTTAAGGGGAGACGGGCCTTTGTTTGGGGTCTATTAATTCATTTATTACTTTATATTCAAGCTAGACCTCCATCAAGCTTAGAAAAACACCCCCTTCAAGATATATTTGTACATTTTTCGGTAGAAAAATGTCCCGGCCGAAGGCCGCTTGCTCTTACAATTTCAGGCTCGCTATCGCTCGCCAGAGAAAAAATCGACGCCTAAATGGCTCGAAAGGTCTTAAAATTGACAACTAAATGGGGTGAAAGGTGTTAAAATCGCCAAACTAATGGGCCGAACTTCTTATAATCTACAAAACAAATGGGGCTTAACACGAGGGAGAAAGAGGCCCAGAAAAACGACCCGCCTCCCCTTAATATGGTACCAAATTATGCCTGAGCTGCTTTATGTTCTAATGCAAATTAATCTTACTACACTGTGTAATGTAATATTTAATTTGACAACATTAACAAAGCTCGAAATTAATTACCGTTTAGAATTACGCCTTTTTAAGTTGTGTCAACAGCGAAATTCTGCAGTGGAGCTAAACAAGAATTAAATCCAACACACTAAATGCAAAAGGTAATATATATACAGTATATATATATATATATATACGTGTGTGTGTGTGTGTGTGTGTGTGTGTGTGGGTGTGTGTGTACTCACCTAATTGGTGAGTGTGTGTGTGTGTGTGTGTGTGTGTGTGTGTGTGTGTGTGTGTGTGTGTGTATTTGTCTCAACCCTCACACCTACTCATAAACAGGAATACCCTCAAACAATCACACACTCCCACACTCGCTCCATTAGAAACGATGCGACCGCCAATGGATTTTCTTAAGGGAGCCCACCTCGCTTTTTTTCTCTTTATCTCTCTCTCTCTTTGGTTTGTATCCATTCGGCCCCATTCAGCCTACTGTTTTAAGACGTTTACCCCCATCCAGGTGTCAATATTTTCCTGGCAAGCGGTAGCGAGCCAGCATACAGTATATATAATTTTGTTTTGACAGCAAGCTAAATTTGTAAATTTTTCGATAGAAGAATGTCTCTGGCGAAGCCAGATTTCTCCATACAATGCTGGCTCGCTTTCGCTCGCCAGGAAGAAATCGACACCTGGATGGGGATAAACGTCTTAAAACAGTTGGCTGAATGTGGCCGAATGGATACAAGCCAGGGAAAGACAGAAAAGGAGAGAAAGATACACAAAAAAGGCGGTGACCCACCTTAACGCCACGGGCAAACCCCCCCCCCCCCAACCCTTGACAACAGCAACCAACCAGAGACCCAAGTAAGAGGCGAATATTCAAATAACGCAGCGAAAACTAAATGGCAGCAAAATTCGCGAGTCTGCCCTCTCCTTTCTTGAGGGGGGACGAGCGTATTTATTTCCTCATGTAAGCATCTTTTTACTATCATGTTGTTTCCTCCCTAGACCTCCATCAAGCTTAAAATAACACCCCTAGACCCCCCCCCCCCTTTCAAGATAAAGTGTACATTATTCGGTAGAATAATGTACCGGCCAAAGGCCAGTTCATTTTAATATTACAGGCACGCTTTTGCCCGCCAGGAAAAAGTCGACACCTAAATGGCACGAAAGGTCTTAAAATTGACAAAGAAATGGGGCCTAAGGTCTTAAAATTGCCAAATAATGGGCCGAACGTCTTAAAATCTCAAAACTAATATGCTAAACGTGAGGGAGAAGGGGGTCCTGAAAAACCAGCCCATCTCCTTTCTTAGGCCGGGATCTCCAACTTTAGTGAACATTCTTAAACGAGTCTCGGACCAAGAAGTGGGGGGGGGGGGAGAGAGAGAGAGAGAGAGAGAGAGAGAGAGAGAGAGAGAGAGAGAGAGAGAGAGAGAGAGAGCGAAAGAGAGAGAGAGAGAGAGAGAGAGAGAGAGAGCGAGAGAGAGAGAGAGAGAGAGAGAGAATAGAGAGAGAGAGAGAGCGAAAATAGAGAGAGAGAGAGAGAGAGAGAGAGAGAGAGAGAGAGAGCGAAAGAGAGAGAGAGAGAAAAAAAAAAAAAAGAGAAAGGCAGTGAGAGGAAACAAATATATACAAATATTTAACCCAACACATAACGCACACACAGAAAGAAAGCGAGATCTTAAGGGGAGGTATTTAGTTTGTTCCCTACGTTTTCATCAAGCTAAAAATTACACCTCCTAGACCCCCTTTCAAGATAAATTTGTACATTTTTCGGTAGAAAAATTTCCCGGCTGGAGGCCGGTTGTTACAGGCTCGCTATCACTCGCTAGGAAAATATAGACACCTTAATGGCACGAAAGGTCTTAAAATTGACAGAAATGGGGCAAAATGTCTTAAAATGTCAAAACTACTAGGGCGAACGTCTTAAAATCTCAAAAGTAATGGGGCTAAATATGAGGGAGAAAGAGGTCCAGAAAAAAATCCTCCAGGTGAAAATCTCCCCTTAAGCCCCCCGAGAGAAAAGAAAAGAACAAATATTAAAACAAATAATGAAATTAGTGCATTTAGAGAAAGTACTCTAAAACGGGGGGGAGGGGGGGGGGGGGCATTTTATCCTCCCCCCCCCCCTGAATCATGGCTGGGGGAGGGGGCGGGGGGGGGGGGGGAAATTATTTTCCAGGTATTTTTAGCCTTATTTGGGTTGGCTATATTTAATTACGGTGGGAATTATTATCTCTTCTACTTTTATTTCTCGCTCTCGCTCTCTCTCTCGCTCTTTCTGTCTCTCTCTCTCTCTCCCTCTCTCTCCCTCTCTCTCTCTCTCACTCCTCCTCCCGCTCTCTCTCACTCTCTCTCCTCGTCTCTCTCGTCTCTTTCTCTCTCTCTCTCTCTCTCTCTCATCTCTCTCTCTCCACTCTCTCTCTCCTCTCTCGCTCTTTCTGGCTCTCTCTCTCGCTCTTTCTGGCTCTCTCTCTCTTCTTCTCTCTCCTCTCTCTTCAATCTAACTAATCTCACTCTCTCTCTCTCTCTGTCTCTCTCTTCTCTCTCCTCTCTCTCTCCGCTCTCTCTCTCTCTCTCTGTCTCTCTCTCTCTCTCTCTCTCTCTCTCTCTCTCTCTCTCTCTCTCGGCTTTGTGTTTCTCTCGCCTTGCTGTTTTGTCTCCACACACTTATTAAATATACATGTTTTTGTTTGTTTTTACAGCATCCCCCACCTTCCCTCCCCTCTCCCTCTCCCTCCTCCTCTTCCTTCCTTCCTTCCTCTTCCTCCTTCTCCTCTCACCCCTCCGTTCCCCTCTCACCCCCTTTCCCTTCACCCACCCTCGCTCCCCCACCCCATTCTCCTCCCCGGTCCAACATATAGTCTCAGGCGGATTCGTGAGCTAAGCCGGAGTCGTTTTCATAATGGTGTGGGAACGACGGTCTATAATGTACGGCATGTGTTAGAAATGTGCCTAGCTGCATTTTGTGAGCTAGATCGGGCGGGGGGGGGGGGGATGTATGTATGTATGTATGTATGTATGTATGTATGCCATCACACCATCTCCATTAACCCTTTCCCACCCACTCTCCCTTCCTCAAATGTACACAATCCACCTAGTGATCTCCCCATCAAGGTGTGGTCGAATAGCCTCTACATTACTAACAGCGGTAAAAGGGAGCCCACCTCGCATTTTTCTCTTTCTCGCCCTCTCTCTTTGGCTTGTATCCAATCGGCCCCATTCAACCTACTGTTTTAAGACGTGTACCCCCATCCAGGTGTTAATATTTTCCTGCCGAGCGGTAGCGAGCCAACATATATATATATTTTGTTTTTGTCAGCAAGCTAAGTTTGTAAATTTTTCGATAGAAAAACTGTCGCCGGCCCCCCCCGCGAAGCCAGATTTCTCCATACCCCCCCCCCCCCCCCCCCAATGCCTAGAATATCGACCACCAGGATGGGGAAAACAATAAACGTCTTAAACAGTTGCGTGAATGGGGCCGAATGGATTCACAAGCCAGGAGAAAGAGAGAAAAGGAGGGAGAGAAAGAGAAATAAAAGCAGGTGACCCCCTTAATCGGACCAAAGATTCAGAATTCAGAGGAGACCAGGGAAGGCGCAGGAGGCCTACAACACGGACCAACACACACCACGGACAGCACAATAGACAAGATCACACCCCGACACACACCACACACAATCACAGGCAAACACAAGCACAAACACCCACACCACACACAACAAAAACACACACACACACACACAAAAAAACACCCACTAAACACCCACCCCAAAGCAAACACACAAACACACGAACATCACACACAAACATAAACACGACACACAAAAGACATCAGAACACACACACGACACAACACAGAAACACACACATGCACAAACACACACACAACACAAGACACAAACACACACCAACACAAAACACACACACAAACAAACACACAAACCACACCACCCACACCAAAAAACACACACACAACCAAAACATAAACACACAAAAAAACACACAAACAAACAACACCACAACCACAACAACACCACAACACCACCACACACACACACAAACAACACACACACCACACACACAAACACACACACACCACATAAAAACAAAAACAACACAAAAAACACACACAACACAAACACACACACACACACACACAACCACACACACACCACACACACACCACCGATGTCAACATCTGACTGACATTAATACAGCCACAGAGCAAGCCAAACGTAATGACAGACTGGGACATGACTTATTAATTATAATGTGTACGTACAGTACATTATTACTGACCGGATGGATCTGGCACGGAGGTAATAGCTTTTGTCGGGCGACTAATCAGGTGTAATTATTTAGGGGATTTTTGTTTTGGTTTTTAGTATATTGTTCTATCTATAGCTATCTATTGCCGGACGCCTTACTACCCTTACGAGGGTGGCCATGACACAAGAATGACCCCAAGCGGGACCCTATTTTTGTGAGAAGGAACAACCCAAGCCAGTGTTAGTGAAGGACTTACAGGATTGCCCAATAAATTTAGGCATCCTGTACGACTCCGAGGCCCTCTGTGTATTCTTGTTAGCCACATTGTTTCTACAGTGTTGTTGTTCGGCTAATCCATCCACTAACCTGCCTTACCCCTTAGATAAGCAGTTACGGACTTGTATCAGGGGTTTACTCCCCTACTCGACGGCTTGCCCAACCCAAGGCTGACGAGTTCCATTCCACACCGGATTTGTATAAGGTTGTCTCCCCTAGATGACCGTTGCAGCACATGGTCTAAAATAACGAGTCCCATTCATTAATTAGTTGTTTAGTTTCCTCCTTAGACACCAAACACCTCCCACTCAAATTAATTAAAGCATGTGATCCACCGGGATTCGAACCAGGGTTACCACGCACAAATTTTAAACCCTAACACCCATAACTCTAAACCAAGAGTACACCGACTTTCCCAGTCTGTCTTCTACTGAATAAGTAAACTATGGAACTCTCTCCCTCAATCTATCTGTCCCTTATCCTCTGATTTAAACAGCTCCAGATACCTTGATTCAACGTACCTTGAATTTGGCTCTCTTTCACTCTTCCATTTTTTTTTTTTTTTTTTTTTTTTTTTTAGGGGGGGCACTTGTTACAGGTAGCACAGCCTTTTGTATCCTTCATACTCATATAAAACAAAAATATTATCATTAGATTTTTATAGTTTGGTAGTTGATGTACAGAATAATACATTCTTAAATTAATTTCCAATGATATACTTCCATAATAATTAGACACTGGTTAAGTCCACGAATATTTATGGGTTGGCTAGAGACTATGGCATCAGAGCGTACGTTGATCTTTTAATACAGTATAATACATTGATCATTCCTAGATCACGGCATAATATCTGGATGGCATAATAATCCAGTGAAGGTATAATCCCCGACACGCTGTACTAGCCCCTGTGCGGTAATACCCTATAATCCATATGTCACTCTCAGGAGGATTTGTCCTTATAATCTACTCCTATGGCATGATTTGTATTAATTTATTCATCTCGCTCTCGGGCTCTCGCTCTCTCTCTCTCTCTCTCTCTCTCTCTCTCTCTCTCTCTCTCTCTCTCTCTCATATATATATATATATATATATATATATATATATATATATATATATATATACTGTATATATATTTGTTTTTATTTTGTTTAACCTAAAATCAAACTTATTGCACGATTTCAAAACATATTTTTGTTTAATTACCGTCGCATTCACGCAACGAATGTTCGTGTGAAGTTTGGTGAAAATCCGTCAAACGGTCTATAGGAGGAGTTTTCGGACAGACATACAGACAGACAAACAGACATTTCGGCCGGCATGTACCACTATACGGGGGGCGATACCACTCTGCTTACGCAGAGTTGATAATTTAATTCATAATTCATACCGAGCAGTTCGAAGCTTCTTAGTTCTTCATCCTGCACTATACTCTGAAAGCAATATCTTGTTGAGAATCTTTTGCTGGGGACCCCAAATGGACCTGGGTCTCTGGGTCTTCTCCTGGGTTACCTAGATGTGTGAGTTGTGTGTGTGTCGTGTGTGTGTGTGTGTGTGTGTGTATTTACCTAATTGTAGTATGCAGGAGTTGAGCTTTTAAGGGCTCCGTATTGTCCAGCTTCCTGAGTTACAATTATCTAACTTAACATTAATAGTGTGTGTGTGTGTGTGTTGTGTGTGTGTGTGTGTGTGTGTGTGTGTGTGTGTGTGTGTGTATTTACCTAATTGTAGTATGCAGGAGTTGAGCTTTTAGGCTCGTATTGTCCCGCTTCCTGAGTTACAATTATCTAACTTTACCTTACTAGTGTGTGTGTGTGTGTGTGTGTGTGTGTGTGTGTGTGTGTGTCTGTGTGTGTGTGTGTGACAATTCTCAGTAATACGGTTCTGTCTCCCAGTTGCCAGGTTCTCATGATGATTGCAAGACCGACCAGACCGGGTTAATTCACTATCAATGTGAGGGGCTGGAGGTGGGCTTGTTAATTCTAGTAGAGAGAGAGAGAGAGTGTGTGTGTGTGTATATACTGTATATGTGTGTGTGTATGTGTGTGCGTGTCGTGTCTGTGTGTGCGTTAGTGTCTGTCTGTGTGGGTGTGTGGGTGTCATCATGTCTGTACATATGAGAGGCAGAGAAAGATTTGTTTCTGGAGCCGAAGCCCATTGGTTGATTGTTCTGGCAATGTCGTTTTGTACATTATTATTTTATTTTTACAAGTAGCCTAGTAAGGAGTATCAGACCTGTTGTTGTTTGTCTTCCTTTGTACCGAGTTAAATATAGGTTCTCCGGTTAATGTATGTATGTATGTGTACGTTTATACTCAGGCACATACCCAATAGCTGAGGGTGGCCGACTCCCTCTCTATATAAACCGGCTCCCTTGGCCGGGCGTCTGACGGACTATTATTTAGTCCAAGTGGAGCCCTGGGAATTTTTTTTTTTTTCCCAGACGCAGTTATTCCTGAGAAGGGGTGGCCATGCAGATTATGCGTTTGTCACGAATTTCTAGGTCAAGTTGCCCGGGCTTGACATCTACCAATAACATTTTCACAGTAAGGGTTCGATCCGCCGACCCTTTGATCAGCAGCCTAGGCTCTACTGCCTATGCCCAATACAATATAAAGTAGAAAAAGATACTCGAACCCACCAAATCACTGTAGGAGTGGCATATGTTTAGAACGTTGTGTCACGGAAAGGTTAGCCATGCCAAGCATCATGATCCGTACGGGGAGGGAATCATTGTAGGCTGAAGATTAACATTATATATATACCTGAAGGGGAGGAAGACCGTTTGTTTGGTCTATTAATTCATTTATTCCCACCTACTGTGCCCGTTGCTCGCGCTTTCTCCCGGATCCCATCACGCAACTCCACATTACACCCAGCGTTTAGAAAAACACTCCCTAGACACCCCTTCCAAGATCAACCCCCCATTGGTACATTTTTTCGTAGAAAAATGTGTCCATGGTTCGTTATAAGGCCCTCTGGTTCCTTTTAAAATTGCAGGTTCGCTATTGCTCGCCAGGAAAAAATCGACACCCTAATTACACAAAAGTTCTTAAAATTGACAACGAAATGG
>CM064574.1:3054530-3134530 GCA_032716605.1 Paralithodes platypus
TCAGTTTGCCTTGCTATTAAGAGAGAGAGAGAGAGAGAGTTGGATTAAATATGTCTGTTACATCTCAGTTTGCCTTGCTATTAAGAGAGAGAGAGAGAGAGTTGGATGAAATATGTCTGTTACATCTCAGTTTGCCTTGCTAATAAGAGAGAGAGAGAGAGAGTTGGATTAAATGTCTGCTACATCTCAGTTTGCCTTGCTATAAAGAGAGAGAGAGTTGGATGAAATATGTCTGCTACATCTCAGTTTGCCTTGCTATTAAGAGAGAGAGAGAGGACGTCCGAAGGAATTGAGAGAAAGAGAGAGAGGATGGGATGAGAGATGAAGAGGAGAGAGAGAGAGAGAGAGAGAGTGAGGTTGGGATGAGAGAGAGTTGGGGTTATTAAGGTATATATTATTTAAGCTTAGTTAAGTAATGGGTGGGGGTTAAGTTGGTGGGTTTAGGTTGGGGTGGTATAAGTATGTGTGTAAAAGGGTGGGGTGTGGTGGTAGTGAAAGTGTAATAAAATAGTAAATAGGTTCTGCGAAATCTCAGTTTGGCATGCTATTAAGGAAGGGGAAGGACGAGAGGGAGAGACCTTAGAGCAGACGGGACCGAGGGGGAGGAGAGTGAGAGGGGAGAGAGGCTGGAGACGGGATTGAGGAGAGAGAGGAGGGGGGGGTGAGATAAATATGTCTGCGACAATCTCAGGTGCTCTTTACATATGTAGACGGAGATGAGGAGAGGCGAGAGAGAGAGAGAGAGAGAGAGAGAGAAAAAAAAAGTTGGGTTAAATATGTCTGCTACATCTCAGTTGCCTTACTATTTAGAAGTACCAAAGGCAAAGGAAAGCTCCAAAGGAATACAAAGGAAATCAAAGCCTACAACAGATCTAGTGGACCTTCTATGGCTGCTTGTCCTCCAAAAAACACGAGGATCAACGTGTTCCCAAACAGTGTTTAGAGTTGTGGTAAGGGAAAATTGGAAAGGGAACTACTGCCCTGCCACTAACGTGGATAGAGCAGGACTAGGAAGTTAGTAGGGGGACATATGGGTTAGTAACTGAGGGGAAGGGATAAAATAAGTATCTCATTAGAGAGAGAGAGGAGCACGGAGAGAGACGATGGAGAGGGAGAGAGAGGGAGCATGAGGACCTTTACCTATTCTTCCAACCCTCCCTATTGTAACTTTGATATGAACCATTGAACCCTTTGAATTCTACACTATGTTGTATTAAAGAAAAGTTAGATAGCCAAGAACACTAACTTTAAATTTGATATATTTTGTATTTTTCTTTGCATAAATGATATATACAAACAACAAACTAACAGACAGGCAAACACACTAACAGACAGACAAACAAACTAACAGACAGGCAAACACACTAACAGACAGACAAAAAAACTAACAGACAAACAAACAAACAAACAGACAAACTAACAGACAAAAAAAACTAAACAGACACAAACTACAGACAAATAAAACTAACAAGGGACAAAACTAAATAACAGACAGACAAACAAACAGAAACAGAAAAATCATGACCTTCTCTCAAGTTCATGGACAAGAGGAGAGATTAAAAAAAAAAAAAAAATAAAAAAAATTAAAATATAAAAAAAATAAAGAAAAAAAAAAAAAAAAAAAATAAAAAAAAAAAAAAAAAAACAAAAAAATCAATGGCCACTCGAATATCCACCAATAACCGAGACTTTCTTTGCCTCTTGATGGAAGTAGATCAGAACGGCCATGCTCCTAAACAGCCACACTCCTTAACGGCCACACTCGTATACGGCCACACTTGTATACGGCCACACTCCTAAACGGCCACACTCCAAAACGGCCACACTCCTATAGTCACACTCCTAAACGGCCACACTCCTAAACGCACACACTCTATATTTATATATATATAATATAATTCTATATATTATATATAATATATATATATATATAATATATATGTATATAATCTGTATACTGATATATATACATATAATATATATATATATTAATAATATAAATATATAGACTATAATATATGATATATAATATTATCATATCCTGTACAGATAGATATATGATACAGTAGATATATATTAGATATATATATATTATTGTATTATAGATCTATCTATATATTAAATATTTATAGGATAATGTAAATAATATCTATTATTATATATATATATATATATACAGGATAATACCCAGAATAGAATGAAGGCAGGCTTGATAATAACCTAGCTAAAGGGTTAACAGGAAGAGTCACTCGGAACATAAGCTATCATCACGACCATCACATCCACCTTTGGTCCCTCTATTCTCATACCGCCAGAGTGGAGGGGGGGGGGGGGGGGAGAGAGAGAGAGCAGTGGAGAAGAGAGGGGGGAGGGGGAGAGGTGGAAGAGAGACCCTCCAAAAACAGAGAACGGTCAACCTCCGCCATGTTGGTACCACTAAGCTGAATAAAATCGATTAATAGTAGCCTGAATCCAATAACAAAGACGTCGCTGGTACGGAAGGGGATAATATGGTCCACACCCATGATGAACATTTGGTAATTCTGGTACAAGATTAAAGGTATATAATTTGGGACAGTTCTGCCCAGGGATAATTGAACACCGAATGATAAAAGACTGTTAAGAGAGAGAGAGAGAGAGATTTACAGAGATATACTGGCCACACAGACCTTACGATCCAAACGAGGTGGTCAGGACTTAATTCTAGTAGAGATGGCATATCCGATAGAGAAGGAAAGTTGAAGGAAAGGATTTCGAAAAGACGAGCACGATACCGAGGGGGAAAACCCCACACCGACCACCCGGAGAGAGGGAGAGAGAGTACCCTTTAAAATTTGAGGGGAATTTTGTGTACCACTTTTTGTACATTATATCGGACTTTTTGGGCACCTGTGTGTTCTAAAATATTGGCATGATATTAAAACTTTAAATATTGTGCTTAAATTAATATTGGTGCAGTGTGTGCCAGGTTTACGATAATTTATGTATTGTATTAACCCCTCTGTACCAGCGACGTCTTTTTAATTGTATTCTAGTTACAGTATATTTAAGGGGAGGTTTTTAGTTTGTTTCCTACTCCTCCAGCAATCTTAAAATGTCACCCCCTTGACCCCCTTTCAAGATAAATTTGTACATTTTTCGGCTTAGACAAATTTACCCGGGCCGAAAGGCCGGGTTACTCTTACCAATTACAGGCTCGCTATTCGCTCGACAGGATAAAAATCGACACCCTAATGGCAACGACGACCCTGAAAGGTTTTTTTAAAATTGACAGAACATGGGCTTGAAAAGTTCTTAAATAGTCAAAAATAAGGGGGGGGGGGGAAAATAACGTCTTAAAATCTCAAAAGCAATGGGGCTAACCATGAGGGAGAAAGGAGTCAAGAAAAAAATCCCTCAAGTGGAGACCTCCCCTTAAACGATTGTGTGCCGTTTAAGAAGGATCTGTGGTAGTAAAGAGGGTTAAGTGAGGTAGTTCGAAGGCTGTTAATTGCTGGAGGCCCTTTTTAAGCTGAATGTAATCGTCTAATAGTAGCCAGAAGTGCGCCGGTACATAAGGGGTTAACCACACGAATAAATGTTACCTGGTGAGAGAGAGAGAGAAGAGGGAGATATAAATGTTACCTTGGGAGAGAGAGAGAAGAGGGAGTACAATGGAAGATATAAATGTTACCTTGGGAGAGAGAGATGAGAAGGAGGGGAGTACATACAATGGGAAAGATATAAAAATGTTACCTTGGGGACGAGAGCTGAGAGAGAAGAGAAGAGGGGGAGTTACAATGGAAGATATAAACGGTGGACCTGGGGAGAGTCGCGGAGAAGAGGGAGTAGGGGGAGTCAATGGAAAGATATTTAAATGGGTACCTGGTGAGAGAGAGAGAAGAGGGAGTACAATGGAAGATATAAATGTTACCTGGTGAGAGAGATAAGAGGGAGTACAATGGAAGATATAAATGTTACCTGGTGAGAGAGAGAGAAGAGGGAGTACAATGGAAGATATAAATGTTACCTGGTGAGAGAGATAAGAGGGAGTACAATGGAAGATATAAAATGTACCTGGTGGCGTGAGTGAGAGCCGAGAGAAGAGGGGGAAGGAGTACAATGGAAATAATAATGTATACCTGGTGAGAGGAGAATAAGAGGGACGAGTATACAATGGAAAGAGTATAAATTGTTACTGGTGAGAGAGAGAGGAAGAGGGAGAGTACAACTGGAAAAAAAGGAAGATATAAATGTTACCGTGGTGAGGAGAGATAAGAGGGGGGAAGTTACAAATTGGAGAAGATATAAAATGTTAACCTGAGTAGAGCGGGCAGAGTATAAAGAGGGAAGTACCAAGTAACAATGGAAGATTATAAATGGTTACCTGGTGAGAGTGGTGGTTTGAGAGAGGAGAGGAGAGCGAAGAGGGGGGGGTGAGGTTGAGGAGAGAGAGGAGGGATGGGACAAATGGAAGAACGATTATATAAAGTGTTACCTGGTGCAGAGAAAGGAAGAGGGAAGAAAGAGGAGAGTCAAGATACATGGAAGATAGAAATGTTACCCTGTGAGAGGCACCGAGAAGACCGGCAGTACAATGGAAGGATATAATATGTTTACCATGTGTGACGAGAGAGAAGAGGGAGTACAATGGAAGATATAAATGTTACCTTGGGAGAGAGAGAGAAGAGGGAGTACAATGGAAGATATAAATGTGCAATATACAATAGGTGTGTGTGTGTTAGTGTCTGTATTTGTGTGTGTGTGTGTGTGTGTGTGTATTTGTGTTTGTTTTGTTTGTGTGTGTGTATGTGTATATAAAGAGGCAAAAGGCAAAGCTGTCTGTGATGAGTGCCCCCCTCAAATTCGAAGACTGACAGAGAACCATTTTTAAGGGGAGGTTTTTAGTTGATTCCCTAGACTTCCATCAAACTTTAAATTACTCCCCCTAGACCCCCTTTCAAGATAGATTTGTACATTTTTCGGTAGAAAAAAAATTGTCCCCGGCCGAAGGCCGAATTCCCTCTTAAATTACAGGCTCGCTAGCGCTCGCCAGGGAAAAAAATCGCCACACCTAAATGGCACGACGAGAATGGTCTTTAAATATTTACAGAAATGGGGCCCGCGTGGCGGAGGGTTTTAAAATCGCCAAAAATAATGGGGCGAACGTCTTCTTAAAAAAATAAATCCTCAAAAGCCAATGGGGCTAAACATAAGGGAGAAAGGGGTCCAGAAAGAAAAAACACAAAATCCTCCAGGTGGAAGGTTTTTTTCTTTGAAATCTCCCCTTAAGGTACAGACATTTGTAGAAATTCGTGGACACCGTATGTTTTTCTTATGCAATTATTAGAATGATCTGGATTGCTTTTTGAATCAATCATATATGATAATTAATATAATGACATAATATAAACTTTATGGTGGAATGTACAGTTGGCAACAAGTATATATACCGGTATGTATATATATATATATATATATATATATATATACAGTATATATTTTTTTTTTTTTTTTTTTTTTTTTTTTTTACCTCCTGTCCATGGAGTTGAGAGGTCATGATTTTTCTGTTTGTTTGTCTGTTTGTATATTTACTTGTCTGTTAGTTTGTCTGTTAGTTTGTTTGTCTGCATAATGGGTGTAGTTTCTTATGCAGCGGTAATTAGCTTATATGATAGGCAACTGATAATCAAAGGAAACCACACGCAATTATTAACTCATACTAATTTTACTATCACTCATAAGATCACGAGTAGGAATACAACTTATGTGGGGAATCTGCTACAGAGATACTAACCCTACTCTCTCCACATAACACTCCACACTTTTTCTAATGCATACCCAATATTTATCGTTTCCAAAAAAACACACACACACACTGTATGTCTGTCTGCCTGTCTCTGTCTATCTGCATCTGCCTCTCTCTCTCTCTCTCTCTCTCTCTCTCTCTCTCTCTCTCTCTCTCTCTCTACTGACCAAAGGACAGTATACCTTGAAGGTTTCCCCCTCCATGCAACACCCTCAGGATGTTAGCAGACCAGAAATAGATCCCCCAGGTTTGTTTGTAAGGAACATAAGAAAGGTCACCCAATATGTACACTCTAAGACGCATATATATACAGTATATATATATATATACTGTATATATATATATTTTTTTTTTTCTTCTATATTCCAACTACTCCCTCTCGGGCATAGGCTGAGAGCCTGCACACTTAACCGCTGGAAACACCCGGTGAGGCCCGTGGAGGTCCTTGTTCCAGTCTAGGGAGTGAGGACTATGTGAATAGCACACCCCAAGCTTTGAAGCAATCCCAATCTCTGAAGCTGCTCCGCCAGCAATGCGGCCAGCTTAGCAGTTGTGGAGAAAATCCGGCTTTGACCGCGGATTTGTTTGTATTCGAAAAAAAAAGGTACAAAAAATTTAGCTTGCTGTCAAAAACAAAAATTTAATATATGCTTGGCTCGCTACCGCCGCTAATGCCAGAGGAAAAATTATTGACACGGGATGGGGGTTGGCCCCCATGGGGGACGGGGGGAGGGGGGGGGGGGGGGGGTCCAAACGGGCTTTAAAAGCAGGTAGGTTGAAGAAAGTTTAGGGGGATAAGGGGTAGGAAGGATAAAGTTTTCCGCGAAGGAGAAAAGACCAAAATGAGGAGAGGTGGATGGAGAGAAAGGAGAAAGAAAAGGAAAAACGAGACCAGGGGGTTTATGGTTATCTGCTACTAAATGAGAGTTGGATTGCGGGTATGTGGAATTTACATAGTAGAATTATTATGGCAACAGTATGCACGAGTGAGTTTTATGGAGAGGCAGGGGGTATGCGAGAAAAAGTGTAGAGACCCCTAGTTATGTAGAGTGTAATTCTCTAATGACTCGTAGAGAGAGAGAGAGTGCAGTCTCGCTAGCTCTCGACAGGGCGATGGGAAGGGTCGAGAGAGAAGAGCAGGAGAGGAGAGAGTCGAACGGCCGGGTAGGTGTGGCGGATATGTAGGGTCTTTATGGGTTCTGGGGTATTGACTAGCGAGCAGGAGAGAGATAAGTCTTCTCTCGCTCTCTCTTTCCGTATAGAAGATAATCAGGCATCATATAGCTAGAATAAAGAGTGATTTTTTTTATTTTTTTTTCTCTCTCTCGCTCTCTCTCTCTCTTTCTTTCTTTCTTTCTTTTCTCTCTCTCTCTCTCTCTCTCGCTCGCTTCTCCTTTATTTCTTCTTTCTTTTTTTTTTTTGTTGCATTCCCACGCTCTCTACTCTCTCTCTCTTTCTCTAGACGCCCTCTCCATCTCGCTCGCTGATCTCTACGTTTTTATTCTGTTCTTTCGTTTCTCTCTATTGGAGATCTCTCTCAGCTCTACGCAAGCTTCTTCTTTCTTTATGCTTTATTTAGGCGGTTGTTTGCTCTCTATCTACTATCTGTATATCTCTATATCATCTCTCTCTCTCTCTCTCTCTCTCTCTCTTTCTTCTCTCTCTCTTCTTCGCCCCCCACTCTCTCCTATCAATGTATTTTTAAATGTGTATATGTCTATATACATTATTAATATTGCCATTTCTCTCTCGCTCTTGCGCTCTCCCCCACCCCCCCCCCCCCCCTCTCTCTCTCTCTCTCTCTCTCTCGCTCTCTCTCTCTCTCCATGTATTTAATGTGTATGTGTCCAATTTTTCTGGCAATTAATTCATATTGCCAATTATCTCTCTCTCTCTCCCCCCCTCTCTCGTTCTCGTTCACTCTCTCTCACACTCTCTCTCTCTGTCTCTCTCTCTATCTCTTAATAAATCTCTTTCTTTCTCTCGCTCTCGCTCACTCGCCCCCTCTCTCTCTCTCTCTCTCTCTCTCTCGCCTTTCACCCCAGCTGTTCTAAATTGGGGTTGATCGTTCGAGTCACTCGTGGGTGCCGGGTGAGGGGGTTGGGGGGGGGGGGATAAATAGGGAGGGGAGAACAAAGATGATGGTGATGGTGATGGAGGTGTGAAGGAGGAGGAGGAGGAAGTGAATGAGAGTGAGAGAGAGAGAGAGAGAAAGAGTCTATCTATCTATCTATTGCCGGACGCCTTACTCCCCTTACGAGGGTGGCCAAGAGTCATTTATGAAAGAGAGAAAGAGTCATTTATGTATATACTGTCTTCGTGGCGCAATGCATAAGTGTGTTGATTTTCGGTGTGAGCGTCCTGGGTTCGAATCCCCGGACTGCCACATGTGTTTGTTAATTTCATTAATCGAGTTTAGGAGTGAAGTTGGTTGGTGGAGAGAACATAATAATGATCTCTTTTAGTTTGCTCTCTAGACCTTCATCAAGCTTATAAAAACAAACGCCCAAGACCCTATTTCAAGATTAATTTGTACATTTTTCGATAGAAAAATGTCCTTGCCTGGTTCCTCTTGTACTACAGGTTCGATATCGCTCGCCAGGAAGAAATCGACACCTAAATGACACGAACAGTCCTAACATTGTCAAAGAAACGGGACGAAAGGTCTTAAAATCACCAAACTAATGGGCTGAACGTGGAGGAGAAGGGGGCCAGAAAAATGAACCATATCTCCCTTTAAGAGAAAACACCTAAACAAGAAGAAAGACGAATATAGGTAGAGAGAGGGAAAATATAATAAAGGTGGAACTAAAGCGGAGAAGGGGAGTACAGTAGAGGACAGAAGTAAAACAGAAGAGGAAGAGGAGACAGAAGTGATAAAGTTGAACTAAGAGAAAGTGTGAAGCACAACAAAAGTACTACAACTAAAAAAAAAAAAGTGAGAGAGAGAGAGAGAGAGTTAGATAGAGTGAAAGAGAGAGAGAAAATAAATCCGAAAAATAAATCCAGAAATGAGGGTGAAAAAACAACTACAACTAAAAAAAAAAAGTGAGAGAGAGAGAGAGAGAGAGTACAAAGGAGTACAAAGGAAATCAAGCAACAACAGGTCTAGTGACCCTTCTAGGCTGCTTGTCCTCCAAAGCACTGAGGTTCAAGTGTCCAAACAGTGGTTTAGAGTGGGTAAGGGAACATTGGAAAGGGAACTACTGCCCTTATTCATTTACAAACGCAGTCAGTCGCGGGTTTGATGCAAGATATTTGTCTAAGCGGAGTTTAAATGAATCAACGGTGCTGCAGTCTATAACGTCTCGGGGAAGCCCATTCCACAAGTTGACAACTCGATTGAAGAAGAAATTCTTAGATTCGTGTGAGTTAAAAGATTTACCAATAATTTTGCAACCGTTTCCCCGCGTGTAATTAGATTGGTCGATAGTGAAGTACTTACTACAGTTCATATTGTCGATGCCTTTGATGATTTTGAACACTTGAATTAAGTCACCTCTTAATCTGCGCTGGGTTAAAGGAAATAGATTTAATTCTCTAAGACGCTCTTCGTATGGTTTGTTCCTTAGGCTAGGTATCATTTTGGTAACTCTACGCTGAACTCGTTCCAGCTTGTTTATATCTTTTTGGTAATAAGGGCACCAGGATTGAACGCAGTACTCCAGAAGAGGGCGGACTAAGGAATTGTAAAGGGTTAGGATAACTTCTTTGGATTTATGCTCAAATGACCTGCCTATAAAGCCAATTATTTTGTTTGCCTTCTTAACAACTTCTGAACATTGTTGACTCGGTTTTAGGTTACTCGATATTGTTACTCCCAGATCGGTTTCTCTGTTTACATTCTTAAGCTGAGTGCCATTCATCGAATAGTTTGCTTTCTCATTTAGGTATCCGATATGTAGTACTTTACATTTATCCCGCATTGAAACTCATTGCCAAATTTGGGCCCAACATGACAATTTATCTAGATTGTGTTGCATATCGTCAACTTGTTCTTTTGAGAGTACGCTATTTGCAATTTTTGTATCGTCAGCAAATTTTGAGATTGTACAGGTGAGACCCTCATCTATGTCGTTGATGTAAATTAAAAAAGAGAATTGGTCCTAGTACCGATCCCTGGGGTACCCCGCTACTTACATTGGTCCATTTAGATGCCTTACCGTTTATGACTACTCTTTGCTTTCTGTCGCTGAGCCAATTTTCTATCCATTTCAACACACCGTCTTGTATTCCATGCGCTTTTAGTTTTAGCAGTAAACGTTTGTGGGGAACTTTGTCAAAGGCCTTTTGAAAATCAAGGCATATAATATCTACAGCTTTACTCTCATCGTAGAGGTTGAGGATATCGTGGAAGAAGTCTAAGAGGTTTGTTAAACAGGAACGTTTTTTACGAAAGCCGTGTTGAGTATCTTTAAGTAAGTTATTTGCCTCTAAGTGATTTACGAGTCTGTCTCTTATGACCGTTCCTAGCATTTTACATACAATTGAGGTTAAGCTAATTGGACGATAGTTACTGGGTAGGGATTTGTTGCCTTTTTTGAATATCGGTGTTACGTTGGCTAGCTTCCACTGATCAGGCATAGTCCCAGACTGCAAGGATTCATTGAATAGCATTGTCAGTGGTTTGGAGAGCTCATCCTTAGCTTCCTTTAGAACTCTAGGCGAGATTGTATCAGGTCCAGGCGTTTTATTTACCTTGAGTTTATCTAAACAATTCAATACTTCTCTCTCTGTAACGGTGATATTGCTTAGAACATCTGAATTATCAATCTGAATCGGCGATGGTGTAGGGATATCACTGAGGTCTTCTGTTGTAAAAACTGATAGAAGGTATTGAGGGCATTACTCATTATTTTGTACTTCGTCTTTGGTGTATTCTCCATTTTCATCGACTAGGTCCAACAGTTGAAGTAACTACTTTTTTCTTTCTGAAATAACTATAGAATTCTTTCGGGTTTGTTTTACTTTGATTCGCAACATGTAACTCCAGGGTCTTTTTACTTTGCTTAATTAACTTTTTGGCTTTGCGTCGTATCTCTACAAATTTCACCCGTTCTTCGTAATTTTGTGAGGATTTTAATCTATCATTAGCAAATTTTTTAGCAAGCGGACAGTCTGAAATATCTTTATTCCACCATTTGGGCTTATCATTATGGCCTGGACGCCGTATTTTCGATGGTATGCAGTCTTGCACTGCCTTAAGGTAAGTGGTTGTGAAACACTCCCAAGATGTATTCATGTCGTTATTGTTAGTCAGAAAGCTCCAGTCAGTTTCTTTAAGCTTCGGTTTAAGTTTATACAAATTTGCTTTCTTGAAATTAGGGACTTTCTCAATGCTGCTATTTGATTTGTTACTAGTAAAGTTTAAAGTGAAAGTTATCGTACGATGGTCGCTGTTACTGAATTCATCACCAACATTCAAATTTTCTATTAATGCTTCCTTTGTTGCGAGTACAAGGTCAAGCACATTATTACCACGGGTCGGAGATTGTACAAATTGAAAAAGTGAACTCTCTTGCAAGTTAGCATAGAGGTCGTGTCCAGAGTGTGAAGTAAGAATATCGCCCCATTTAGTCACGGGTAAGTTGAAATCGCCAAGAATTACGGTATCTTGTATGTTAGTTATTTCTGCAATTTGTTCATAAATTTCCCTGTCAGTTTGCACTGATTGAGCTGGGGGTCTGTATAATAAAGCTAGTGTTATTTTAGTTCCTCGTTTATTATTTAATAGTACGTAAGATATGTCTATATTCGCAATTTGAGGTTTTGACATTAAGATGGGATTAAGACTTTCCTTTATAAAAAACAGAACTCCTCCTCCATTTCTATTGATCCGACTTTTCTCAAACATTGTATAACCAGGAAGCGTATATTCGGCTAAAAAGTCTCTGTCTTCCGTATTTAACCAAGATTCTGTAATGCCGATTATATCATAATGTTCTGTAAACACGATTTCCTCTAGATCTGAAAATTTATTGCGTATGCTACGAGCATTTACATAAAACACCTTAAGAGTATTAGAGTTGGATGTTACTGATTGTGCATTGTCTGAATTTTCAGTTCGTATTTGACTTACACTACCCCCGGATACCCCCGGTTGACCCCGTTTTTTGAACGGAAATCCTTGACTGCATCGTTCAGCAGACGACCAAGAGAGAGAGAGAGAGAGAGAGAGTCAGGAGGAAGAATACAGAAGAACCTCAAGTGAAAACGTATTGAAGTCAGGGAAACGATGACGAGAAGGTTTATTTTGGCTAATATTCAACGATTGTATGCAGATTAGGAACGACCTCTCAGAATGCAAATGGGTAAAAATCTATACCAATTATGCTTGAATCTCCAGCAAGCACGTCTAGAAATACAGAAAATCGTCTAAGGTTTGCCACAATGCAAGAAAAATATACCTTAGCGTACGAATTAGTGAACTATTTGCGGGTCTATCAATTACTATAGGTCCTTCCTAAGCTGAACAAGTCGTCTAACAGTTGCCAGAATATAATGAAAAGGACGTCTCCGGTACTGAATGGTTAACCCTGTCTATACCGTCGACGTCTTGTTAATTTTAGTCGTTATAATTATAGGAATTGTTTGCAGTTTAAGAAGGATCTGTGGTAGTATAAAGGGTTAAGTGAGGTAGTTCGAAGCCTGTTAATTGTTAGAGAGCCTTTTCAAACTCGACACAATCGTCTAATAGTAGCTAGAATATAATGCAAAGGAAGTCACCGGTACTGAAAGGGTTAACGATAATAGGACAGGTAGCCGTGAGGACAATTCAACACTGTAATTCTAGCAGCCGTAAATCTAACTAAGAGTCGCCATTACCGGATAGTGACGGTATCATTGTCGTAACTTGAAGGCAACACGCAACTAAGAACCCGTAGCACAGGTTTCCGAGAGGGCTGATTGTTAAGGGGGTGTTTTTTGTGGATCTCCTTCGCCCTCATGTTTAGCCCCTATTAGTTGTGATATTTTAAGACGTTAGTACAAAGGAAGGAGTACAAAGGAGTACAAAGGAGTACAAAGGAGTACAAAGGAAATCAAGCAACAACAGGTCTAGTGACCCTTCTAGGTTGCTTGTCCTCCAAAACACTGAGGATCAAGTGTCCAAACAGTGGTTTAGAGTGGGTAAGGGAACATTGGAAAGGGAACTACTGCCCTGCCACTAACGTGGCAGGACTAGGAAGTTAGTAGGGGACATATGGGTTAGTAACTGAGGGGAGGATAAAGTTATTCATTTACAAACGCAGTCAGTCGCGGGTTTGATGCGAGATATTTGTCTAGGCGGAATTTAAATGAATCAACGGTGCTGCAGTCTATAACGTCTCGGGGAAGCCCATTCCACAAGTTGACAACTCGATTGAAGAAGAAATTCTTAGATTCGTGCGAGTTAAAAGATTTACCAATAATTTTGCAACCGTTTCCCCGCGTGTAATTAGATTGGTCGATAGTGAAGTACTTACTACAGTTCATATTGTCGATGCCTTTGATGATTTTGAACACTTGAATTAAGTCGCCTCTTAATCTGCGCTGGGTTAAAGGAAATAGATTTAATTCTCTAAGACGCTCTTCGTATGGTTTGTTCTTTAGGCTAGGTATCATTTTGGTAACTCTACGTTGAACTCGTTCTAGCTTGTTTATATCTTTTTGGTAATAAGGGCACCCGGATTGAACGCAGTATTCCAGAAGAGGGCGGACTAAGGAATTGTAAAGGGTTAGGATAACTTCTTTGGATTTATGCTCAAATGACCTGCCTATAAAGCCAATTATTTTGTTTGCCTTCTTAACAACTTCTGAACATTGTTGACTCGGTTTTAGGTTACTCGATATTGTTACTCCCAGATCAGTTTCTCTGTTTACATTCTTAAGCTGAGTGCCATTCATCGAATAGTTTGCTTTCTCATTTAGGTATCCGACATGTAGTACTTTACATTTATCCGCATTGAAACTCATATGCCAAATTTGGGCCCAACATGACAATTTATCTAGATTGTGTTGCATATCGTCAACTTGTTCTTTTGAGAGTACGCTATTTGCAATTTTTGTATCGTCAGCAAATTTTGAGATTGTGCAGGTGAGACCCTCATCTATGTCGTTGATGTAAATTAGAAAGAGAATTGGTCCTAGTACCGATCCCTGGGGTACCCCGCTACTTACATTGGTCCATTTAGATGCCTTACCGTTTATGACTACCCTTTGCTTTCTGTTGCTGAGCCAATTTTCTATCCATTTCAACACACCGTCTTGTATTCCATACGTTCGTTCCATCAGTGTTGCGATTTCATAACCTTTCGTCCCATTTCTTTATCAATATCAACCACTTTCGTGACATTTAGGTGTCGATTTTATGTTCTGGGCTAGCGATAGCTAGACAACAATTTAGGATGTACCGGCCTTTGGCCGGGATATTTAGTACATATTTAGCTTGAAGGAGCTAGGGGGGGGGGGGAGGAGGGAGAAGGAGGTATTTATAGTTTGAGAGGGTCTGGAAGGATATATTTAGTCTAGGGAACAAACTACCCATTCAGTGGCGCTAATAAGTCATGTCTCAGCTGTCATTACGTATGGCTCGCTCTGTGCTGTATTAATGTCTGTCCGATGTTGAATAGGGTGGGTAAGTTTACGAACATGTTGGTATATCTCACTCGAAATGAAGAAATCCTGTTTAGACATGGCCGACACCAATTATAGAACAAAATATACTTGGTGCCGAGATCATCACTTATTAGGTCTACTGTACAATGCTCGACTTTGGAAAAGGGCAAAAGTAATCCAAACCCTCAGTGATGATTAAACAAAACATTCACATAACCCCAATACGTCGCAGCAGCTAGTGTTAAGGGGAGGCAGTTGGTTTTTCGAGTTCTCCTCCTCCCTCATGTTTAGTCCTATTAGTTATGAGATTTCAAGACATTCACCCCATTAGTTTGGCGATATTCAGACCTTTTGCTCCATTTCTTTGCCAATATTAAGACCTGTCATGCCATTTAGGGGTCGATTTTTTCCAGGCGAGCGACAGCAAGCCTGTATTTGAAGAGGAATTGCCCTTCGGCCGTGACATTTTTTTAACGAAAAATGTACACATTTATATCGAAGGGGGGTCTTGTGGGTGTTTTTTTAAAAGTTTGATGGAGGTTTAGAGAGCAAACTAAACCCCCTCCTTAAACCATTGAGCCGAACCAGTAAATTATGCTGCACAATACCGTCTGGGCTCCCGTAATGTTTTGGCTATATGAGGGTCAATGAACCTGGGAGGGTGGCGGGTCTCTGGGGGCGGGGTGTTTGGCTCTCTGGGGGGGGGGGGGGGGTTTACTAGATTGGTGGACATATATATATATACCTTCACACATATACCCCATTCTTCTTCTTCTTCTTCTTCTTCATTGTACCCGTTATCGGATCTTTGTATATTATCCATCTTGCAATTAATAGTACTCTCTCGATTGTTGCATACATACCTTCATATTTTCCCACCTAAATAAAATAGGGGGAATCGGAAATGTACCCCTTTCAACAGGATGGTGTCATTTTAGATCTCTTCCTGACTAACCATAGACAGTTTTATTGATATTACGAAGGACCTGCATGCTTGTAACGCGTATTTAACCTGAGTACCCAGTACAAATCGTCTAATGGTAGCTAGAAGGCATTGAAGAGAAGCGTAAGAAAGTCAGTTGGCTAAGAACGAAATAAATAGAAAAATCAAACAAAGAGAAAAACCGAAGTCAAGAAATACTAGGGTGAAATGAAGACCAGAAAGAATAGGTGAAGAATAGTAAAGTGTGTGATGTCTGACCGGGGGGGAGGGAGAGAGAGAGAGAGAGAGAGTGTGTGCGGTGAGGGGAGGGGGGGGGGGGGTTATTACTGTCCCCCAATAATTGACCCCGCTCGCCTAGAGACCTCACACCCTCACCAACAGTTAACTGATAGATAGATATATATAGACAGATACAAACATGGAGAGATAGATAAAGTAGATTCATAGATGGATAGAAAGACGTAAATAGATAAACAGTGAGTCAGACAATTGTTCTTCTCTCTCTCTCTCTCGCTCTCTCTCTCTCATATATATATATATATATATGTGTGTGCGTGTGTGTGTGTGTGTGTGTGTGGAGAGAGAGAGAGAGAGAGAGAGAGAGAGAGAGAGAGAGAGAGAGAGTGAGAGATACAGACAGACAGAGGTAGGGGAAGGAATACACGTCAAATATAAAACAGCTAACAAGATTCTAGACAGCCGGGGTGCAAGAGTGGCCAAGTGACAGGAGAGAGAGAGAGAGAGAGAGAGAGAGAGAGAGAGAGAGAGAGAAAGACAGATATACAAACAGAGAGACAGAGAGAGACAGAGGAAGACAGAGAGAAACATAGAGAGGGACAGAGAGAGATATTGAGAGAGACAGAGAGACAAAACGACAGAGAGAGAGAGACAGGGATAGACAGAGAGAGAGAGAGAGAAAATAAGGATGGCTGGGAAGAACAAGGCATGACACACACGGAGAGAAAGACAAATGTAATGTGGCAGCGAGAGAGAGGGATAAACAGGGAAGAGAGACAAAGTAGAAGCAGGAAAGATGGAAGTGGAAGGAGAGCAGATAAAGAAGAAGAGATGGCAAGAGTAAGAGAAGAGAAAAGGAGAGTTGGCAAGAATAAGAGAAAAAAGAAAGGATAGATGGTAAGAATAAGAGAAGAGCACAAGAAGACATGGCAAGAATAAGAGAAGAGCACAAGAAGACATGGCAAGAATAAAAGAAGAGCACAAGAAGACATGGCAAGAATAAGAGAAGAGCACAAGAAGATATGACAAGAATAAGAGAAGAGCACAAGAAGACATGACAAGAATAAGAGAAGAGCACAAGAAGACATGACAAGAATAAGAGAAGAGCACAAGAAGACATGGCAAGAATAAGAGAAGAGCACAAGAAGACATGGCAAGAATAAGAGAAGAGCACAAGAAGACATGGCAAGAATAAGAGAAGAGCACAAGAAGACATGGCAAGAATAAGAGAAGAGCACAAGAAGACATGGCAAGAATAAGAAAAAAGTAGAGATGGCAAAAGTAAGAGAATAGAAAAAGGAGAGATGGCAAGAATAAGAGAAGAGCAAAAGAAGACATGGCAAGAATAAGATAAAAAGTAGAGATGGCAAAAGTAAGAATAAGTGAAAAAGGACAAATGGCAAGAATAAGAAAAGAAAGAAAGGAAGATATGGCAAGAATAAGAGAAGAGCAAAATATGAGATGGCAAGAATAAATAGTGTCTCCTCCAGAGCCCAATTCAAGGGACGTTGGAGTCATAAGCAGTTTAAGTCAAAGGATGAAGGAAAGATTGATTGAGGGAGAGAGTTCCAGAGTTCACTTGTTGAGTAGAAGAAAGGCTGATAACATTATCAATTATTGGGTTGGAGAGCTGGACAGAATAGGAGTGGGACAGTGTTGGAAGGCGGGTGCCTCGCACTCGACGCAAGGAAGGGGGTATGCACAGATAGATAGATAGATAGATTAGATAGATTGATAGATAGATAGATAGATAGATTAGATAGATAGATAGATAGATATTTAGATAGATAGATAGATAGGTAGATAGATAGACAGACAGATACATAGATCATACTTGGTTACACAAATGTATACAAAGGCAGCGTTGCCAATTTGTAGTAAGTGGTTAACCGAATGTTGCGCTACCTGTCTGTCAGAATGGACAATGACAGATAGATGCTAAATGTGATGGGGAGAGTAAAGAGAACATAAATACAGATTATTGGGGTGAGCAAAACAGATGTCATGGAGTGTACGATAAAAGAGAGATGATGAATACGAGGGAGGGACAAGTGTGAGAGAGAGAGAGAGAGAGAGAGAGAGAGAGAGAGAGAGAGAGAGAGAGCCAAGCGTGATAAAGGTGCGCGCGAGAGAGAGAGAAAGGATGGAGGTATAATTGTCCACCGATTTATGATACCCTCCCTCTCCCTCTCTCTCTCTCTCTCTCTCTACTAGAATTAAGTCCTGACCCTCATTTGGATCGTAAGGTCTGTGTGGCTAGTGTATATATATATATATATATATATATATATTTAAATCTATGTAAATCTCTCTCTCTCCCTGACTATCATATCTACGTTTCCCCCTCCCGCACACCACAATTAATATTTTACATCGTCCCCCCACCACCACAAGTCTTATTTATTTTGCTGGCCTCTTCTTCCTCTTTTTCCGCCACTTGCCCTTCGTTAGGGCGATTGAGCGATGGTCCATTTTTTATAGAGGTGGAGGGGGGACTACAATGGTTCTCTTTAAGGGGACAGGGGTTATTTTGGGGTTTCTATTTATATATTCATATATTTTTTGGGTTTCCTCGTTAGACCTTCATCAAGTTTTAAAAACAAAACTCTTTAGACCCCCCTCAAGATAAACTTGTACATTTTTCGCTAGAAAAAATTCCCGGCCAAAGGCCGGTTTCTCTTAAAATTACAGCCTCGCTATCGCTCGCCAGGAATAAAATCGACACCTAAATGGCACGAAAGGTCTTGTTATTGATATATGAACTGGACGAAAGGTTATGAAATCGACAAACTAATGGGTCGAACATCATAAAATCTGGAAATTAACGGGGCAAAACACGAGGAAAAAGGGAAACCAGAATAACGACCCATCTCTCCATTTAAGTTTTGGCTGGAGGGGTGGGGGGGGGGGCTTGAGGGGGGTTGCGTGGAGTTACATGGATACAGAGACTACACAGATCTAGCGGTAGCTGTTAGGGAGTCCATATAATTCACATCTAGCCTACTATACCCTGTTCCACATAGGTAGCCCAGAAAGCATGAACCCTAACCTCTGTAACTCATAAAGGGCTGGAGTAAATAGGCTGTAGATTTACACACCTATTTCCTGGCTAACCCTTCCCAAATGGTAGAAATATTAACTCGATTACTCAAGTCGTTTGTGAGTTATAGAGGTTAATGTTCAAGAGTTGTGGCCAAGTTGTTGAGAAGAGACATTCTGAGTGCTGTGAATACTTGAATGGAGAAATTATACCCACTTAATGTCTTATCACAATATAACCTTTTTCCATCGTGTGTGTATTAATTTATCATTACCATATTGCTATTAAGTGATAGACTAGGATAAATGATACAGGAAGCTCTCTCCCCACCCACTACTCCTATCCATTAAAGCAAATTCTTAACATAAGCTATATTTCCTATTTTACTATAGGCTTTTTCGAAATGTGAATTGTATTGTTCTTTGCACCTTTGGTAGCAACTAATTCCAATCGTTCTATCTATTTATCTACATTTCTACCTATTTATCTATATCTATCTATCTATCTATCTATCTATCTATCTATATATTTATACTGTATATATATTCAGTATATATATATATATATATATATATATATATATATACTGTATATATATATATATATATATATATATATATATATATATATATATATATATATATATATATATATATATATACAGTATATATACAGTCTATATACAGTATATATATACAGTATATATATACAGCATATATACATATATCTATGCATCTATTTTTACATCTATCTATCTATCTGTCTGTCTGTTCCCCCAGTGTCCCTTAAGGGGAGGTTTTGAGTTAGTTCCCTAGACCTCCATCAAGCTTAACATTACACCCTCTAGCCCCCCTTTCAAGATAAATGTGTACATTTTTCGGTAGAAAACTTTCCCGGCCAAAGGCCGGTTCCTCTTAAATTACAGGCTCGCTATCGCTCGCCAGGAAAAATCGACACCTAAATTGCATGAAAGGTCTTAAAATTGACAAAAATGGGGCGGAAGTTCTTAATTATGGGGCGAACGTCTTAAAATATCAAAAGCAATGGGGCTAAACATGGGGGAGGAAGGGGTCCAGAAAAAAATACCTCAAGTGGAAATCTCCCCTTAAGTATCGGTCAGGGTGGATGGTCTCCCAGGGCAAGAGAGAGAGAGAGAGAGAGAGAGAGAGAGAGAGAGAGAGAGAGAGAGAGAGAGCATGGGCTTATACCTTTATTTTGACAGTTATACCTGATAAAGGCAAATAAATGAGTATGTGTGTGTGTCTTTGTAAATATAAAACTAGCCTTGTGAGGGCCCTGGCCTAGTGGGCTACTATAGTCCGTTCATTGCAGGTTGGCCAGAAATCGTAACCCCTAACCTCTCATAACTCACAAAGGACCAGAGTAACCGAGCTAATATTTCTACCAAATCGGAAGACTTGGTCAGGGAATATGTGTCTAAATTAACAGATTATTTGCTCTAGCCCTTTTTGAGTTACAGAGGTTAGAGGTTACGATGTCTGGCCAACCTAGAATGAACGAACTATAGTATGACATAAACGCATCATCAACATCAGGAACAACTTTGAAAATAAAGATCATTCTGTTGTACTAGTAAATTATACAATTCAAAATTCTATGTATCTCGAGTCCTCGGGAAGAATAACAAAATGCAATTCCTTCCAATAAAGCATTCAATAGCAAGAGAGTCTACATTAGCCATCCAATTAATCAAATTACTGTGATCATCGTCATACCACTGGCCTTTCCATCTGATTTATCGATACTTAATTGAAACACAGACTATATGGCATCGCTTAATTAAGGGGAGATCTCCACTAGAGGGATTTTTTTCTGGACCCCTTTCTCCCTCATGTTTAGCCCCATTGCTTTTGATATTATAAAACGTTTGCCCCATTAGTTTGGCGATTTTAAGAACGTTCACCCCATTTATGTCACTTTTAAGACCTTTCGTCCCATTTAGGTGTAGATTTCATCTTGGCGAGCGATAGCGAGCCTGTAATTTAAGAGGAACCGGCCTTCGGCCGGGACATTTTTCTACCGAAAAATGTACAAATTTATCTTGAAAAGGCCTCAAAGGGGAGTAATTTTAAGCTTGATGGAGGTCTAGGGAACAAACTAAATACCTCCCCTTAACTGACAGGTAGCAGCGGGTGTTTAGGCAAATGGTAAGGTTAAGGGGGTAGTACTCGCTTTTTCTGGACCCCCTTCTCCCTCATGTTTAGCATATTAGTGTTGAGGTTTTAAGATTTTCGTGCCGTTAGTTTGTCGATTATAAGACCTTTCGCCCCATTTCTTCGCCAATGTTAAGACCTTTCGTGCAATATGGTGTCGATTTTCCCCTTGCGAGCGATAGCGAGCCTGTAATTTTAGAAGGAATCGGCCTTCGGCCGGGACATTTTTCTACCGAAAAATGTACAAATTTATCTTGAAATGGGGTCTAGGGGGTGTAATTTTAAGCTTGATGGAGGTCTAGCGAGGAAACTCAAAAATAAATATATTATTAAATACTTTGACCAAAAACCAAGCACTCTTATAAAAGATACCTGTTTTTCATAATACGTGTTGCTAACTCAAAGCAGATAGCAGATAGTGGCAGGTGTTTAATTAGGCCAGGTAGAACACAGCGTTGACGGATGATGGAGTGTGATGACGACATACACCGTGGCACCTGAGCTTGTCGTCCTGTTTGTGAGATATGATGTTGACAGATGATAGGGTGTGCTGGTGGGGACATATACGAGTATTGACCCTATAGCACCTGATTTTGTCACTATACCCTGTTTCATTGCAACTGGCGGTAAATTGCAAAGCTCCCATCGAGATTTTTCAGTTATTTTGAAGTTATGGGAGTGAAATATGGTGCAAATTATATAAACTCGGTCTCAATATGATGCAGAGACTTATAGTAGTTTTGAAGTTCTTGGAGTGAAATATGGTGCAAATTATATGAACTCGGTCTCAATATGATGCAGAGACATATATGATGCAGAGACATATATGATGCAGAGACATATATGATGCAGAGACATATATGATGCAGAGACTTATAGTAGTTTAATATTTGTCCATTAACCCCTTCAGTACCGGTGACGTATTTTGCATTGTATTCTGGCAACTATTATACGATGTTATTCAGCTTAGGAAGGACGTATACCCATTACAAGGCTACAAACTATCTCACTTAAGGGGAGATCTCCACTTGAGGGATTTTTTTCTTGACCCCTTTCTCCCTCATGTTTAGCCCCATTGCTTTTGATATTATAAAACGTTTGCCCCATTAGTTTAGCGATTTTAAGAACTTTCACCCCATATTAATACCTTTCGTGCCATTCAGGTGTCAATTTTATGCTGGCGAGCGATAGCGAGCCTGTAATTTAAGAGGAACCGGCCTTCGGCCGGGACATTTTTCTACCGAAAAATGTACAAATTTATCTTAAAAGGGACTCAAGGGGGTGTAATTTTAAGATTGATGGAGGTCTAGGGAACAAACTAAATACCTCCCCTTAACCCTTTTTACGACCACAGATCCTTCTCAAGCTGCTCAAAATCGTCTAAATATAGCTAGAAGAAAATTAAAAAGACGCTGCGGTACAGAAGGGGTTAATTCTCGAGACATTAGCTGCTAGAGGATTAAGGGGAGGTATTTAGTTTGTTCCCTAGACCTCCAGCAAGTTTAAAATTACACCCCCTTGAGTCCCTTTCAAGATTTATTTGTACATTTTTCGGTAGAAAAATGTCCCGGCCGAAGGCCGTTTCCTCTTAAGTTACAGGCTCGCTATCGCTCGCCAGGATAAAATTGACACCTGAATGGCACGAAAGGTCTTAAAATGGGGTGAAAGTTCTTAAAATCGCCAAACTAACGGGGCAAACATCTTAAAATCTCAAAAGCAATGGGGCTAGACATGAGAGAGAAAGGGGTCAAGAAAAAAGGCCCTCAAGTGGATATCTCCCCTTAAAATTATGTATCGTCAGGTGAAAAGAAACAGAGTAGTTGTGTGCTGCTGGCGACATACACGTTGGCACCTGGGCTTGTCCTAGTGGTGTTGGTGACATTATGGTGTAGTGTCGGTGGTGAAACAGGAAAGGTGTGTGTGTGTGTGTGTGTGTGTGTGTGTGTGTGTGTTTGGACTTACACCGATTACTCAAAGTTGTTGTTTACATAATTGGTGACCTTTGGGGGACTCGTTGACGTAGTGCGGTTCATAATCCATAACTACTGATGGCTAATTAACCCTTCCACGCACATATGACGCAGAGGTTGCCAGATTAGCAATAAGAAATAGAGTTCTCTCACTCTTATAATTACCTCTCCAAAATTAGTTTTCTGCCCACAGCTAACTCAAAGACAACTGCAGAGGTTGAAGTAACTCAACTAAAGGTTTCTAAATACCCCTGATGGTAACAAAGGCTTTAAAGTATCCCCAATAGGCTCAACACAGCTAACTCAAAGACAACTGCAGAGGTTGAAGTAACTAAACTAAAGGTTTCTAAATACCCCTGATGGTAATAAAGGCTTTAAAGTATCCCCAATAGGCTCAACACAGCTAACTCAAAGACAACTGCAGAGGTTGAAGTAACTAAACTAAAGGTTTCTAAATACCCCTGATGGTAACAAAGGCTTTAAAGTATCCCCAATAGGCTCAACACAGCTAACTCAAAGACAACTGCAGAGGTTGAAGTAACTAAACTAAAGGTTTCTAAATACCCCTGATGGTAACAAAGGCTTTAAAGTATCCCCAATAGGCTCAACACAGCTAACTCAAAGACAACTGCAGAGGTTGAAGTACGTAACTAAACTAAAGGTTTCTAAATACCCCTGATGGTAACAAAGGCTTTAAAGTATCCCTAATAGGCTCAACATCGCGTCATATGTCGGAGAGGGTTAAGGGGAGGCAGTTGGTTTTTCGAGTCCTCCTCCTCCCTCATGTTTAGCCCTATTTGTTAGCTAGGAGATTTCTAAGCATTCGCCCCATTAGTTTGGCGATTTTCAGACCTTTTGCCCCATTTCTTTGCCAATATTAAGACCTTTCGTGCCATTTAGGGGTTGATTTGATATGATATGATAACAAGAAATAAAATAAATCAAACTTATCAAGTGAATCGAACGTCCACCTACCTTGAACGACGGAGTAGGCAATTGTAAATAAATTCGCAATATTTTAATCAGAAGCATCCCAATTATGCAAGTCAGTGTATTCTAACAAATTCATAATTTATTGACATATCCAGTTATCCTGATAACATATAATCCTCAAAAGACTGAATGATATGGTGTAATGGTTCAGGAGTTTGTGTTCTGGGTGTGGTGTCCCGAGTTCGAATCCCGGGAGGACCCCATATGCTTTCATTAGTTTATTAGTAAGTACATCGAGGGGTTTGTAATGGATGATTAATGTTAAGAACGGGGTGTAACTTAAATTATTTTAGTGCTTGAACGATACATATCAGGCCTCGCAGTCGGACGGACTCTAAATTGATTGGTCCAGCCTGTAAGTCCTTATGGGGAGGTTTCCACTTGAGGGATGTTTTTCTTGACCCCCTTTCTCCCTCATGTTTAGCCCCATTGCTTTTGATATTATAAAACGTTCGCCCCATTAGTTTAGCGATTTTAAGAACTTTCACCCCATATTAAGACCTTTCGTGCAAGGTGTCGATTTTATCCTGGCGAGCGATAGCGAGCCTGTAATTTAAGAGTAAGCGGCCTTCGGCCGGGACATTTTCTACCGAAAAATGTACAAATTTATCTTGAAAGGGGGTCTAGGGGGTGTTATTTTAATTTTGATGGAGATCTAGAGAACATACTAAAAACCTCCCCTTAAATAAACTGGCACGGGTTGTCCTTCTCACAGGGGATATAGGTCCGCTTTGGGGCGTTTTGTGCATGACCACTCTCATAAAGGGGAGTATAAGGCGTCCGGCAATAGATAGAAATAGGTGGATATAGATAGATAAAGATAGATTTTGTAAACATATCAGCACGTTCCCATTTCTTTGCCATAATAATATATTTCGCGTGGGGTCACAAACGGATATCCCAGAATGACTACCTGGTCGACGATAACAATGGCTTAAGGGAGCCCACCTGGCTTTTTTGTTTCTCTTTCTCTCCCTCTCTCTTTGGCTTGTAACCATTCGGCCCCATTCAGCCTACTGTTTTAAGACGTTTATCCCCATCGAGCGGTAGCGAGCCAGCATATATATATATTTTTGTTTTGACAGCAAGCTAAATTTATACATTTTTCGATAGAAAAATGTCTCCGACGAAGCCGGATTTCTCCATACAATGCTGGCTCGCTTTCGCTCGCCAGGAAGAAATCGACACCTAGATGGGGATAAACGTCTTAAAACAGTTGGCTGAATGGGGCCGAATGGATACAAGCCAGAGAAAGAGAGAAATGGAGAGAAAGATTAAAAATAAACGGTGACCCCCCTTAAATCTGAGTCCACCTTCATCTTTTGATTACACAGATTATATGACCATGAAGATCCACGGGGCAATCATTTCTAGACATAATTCCAAACCAATTATTAATGCGCTATTGTAATATATATATATATATATATATATATATATATATATATATATATTTAATTATTTGTTGACACATATTATCTTTCAAAAAAAAAAAAAAATTGGGGGGGGACACTTGTTACAGGTAGCTTTGCCTCTTGTCTCCTTCATACACAGAACAAATTATTTATCATCGTTTTTATATGATCATGGGTATTCATAAATGGAATCAATAATTCACATTTAGTTTACCCAATAATAAAACACAAAGTAGGGGTAAATATTGGCAAAGAAATAGAGCGAAAGGTCTTAAAATTGGCAAGCTAATGGGGCGAAGGTCATAGAATCTCAAAGCTAATTGGGCTAAACAAGAGGGAGAAGGGGGTCCATAAAAAAACAAAAACCTCCCCTGAACGTGAATGCTGTGTATTTGTAGACTTGTAAGATTATCCTAAACTTGCTTTGGTGCCTGAAACAGCAAACCACAGAAGTTCAGCTCAAGCCAAGCATTGAATTACACACACACACACACACACACACACACACACACACACACACACACACACACACACACACAACACACACACACACACACACAGCACACACACACACACACACACACACACACACACACACACACACACACACACACACACACACACACACACACACACACACACACACACATACACACACACTTTTTTTTCGAATTTTGTCCCTAAATCTATCTATCTATCTATATGCTCAGGCCCAATCCCCATTTAGGGGTAGGGGGGTCCCTAAATGGATTACTGAATATTTATCCTAGTTCAAATATGGTTCACTGTATACCACAAAATAGCATAGCAACTTTCGTATTTATCTATGTTTTCAAATAGTTATCGCCATTTTTTCTAGCTATCCCCAGATAATTGTAATCAACCCTTTCCACAACATAATAATTAATACAAATATATAATGATAGTATATATTTATTACGCAATATACATAAGATGTAATATTCATGTGGAACATACATAGAAGTATAAATGATTTAATTACGCAACACAAGACAGTAAGTAAAATATCGAAACAAAAAAGCATTATTCTGAGACAGACAGATAGATAGATAGATAGATAGATAGATAGATAGATTAGATATAAGTGTAGATAGATAGATATAGATAGATAGATAGATAGAAAGATAGATAAATAAATAGATATAGGTTGATAGATAGATAGATAGAGAGACAAATTTATAGATAGACAAATATTATGTATCTTTCTTTATTTACTCACATATTACTGTTCTTAGAGTGCGACCGGTTCAATACATAAAATCCGTACCTATCAGACACCAGGATCTCTCAATGTTTCAGCATAGGTCAACCTTTTATATACTGACCTGACCTTATAAACCCCTCTTGCTATTTCCTATCATTTCCTACCCGCGAATATGTATCTTATGTCGGTATAATTTCATCCGTCTCTCCCGCTTTTCAATTCCTTCAATCATTTTCCATTTTTTTTTTTTTTTAATTAGCTACTTGCGAGTTTTAGGCTGGTAGTATGGAAGTGAAGAAGTCCTTGCATAACAGTGTGGTAATCCCGACACTGACTTACGGAAGCGAAGCGTGGACGTTGGTGGAGAAACTCAGACCAAGAGTGGGAGGGGTGGAAATGAGTTACTTGAGAAGTGCGTGCGGAATTACATGGAGGGATAGACAGACGAATGAGGAAGTAAGAAGGAGGTGTGGTGTGGAGGTAGATGTGCTGGAAAGTGTGAAAAGGAACACCTTGAGATGGTTCGGCCATATGGAACGTATGGGAAGCGAGAGAATGACTAAGAGAGTGTACGAGAGCGAGGGGGAAGGACAGAGAGGGAGAGGTAAACCGAAAGAGAGGTGGAAGGATGGAGTGAAGAAGTATATGGATGAAGGCGGTGCTGGTTGGGAGGAGAGGCGTCGACTGACTGTGGACAGAGGTGCATGGGGGCGTTTAGTTCATCAGGCAATAAATGGATAAGAGTTTCAGGCTATAAGGAAGTTAGAGCTACTATTAATCAGAAATGCGAGAATAATGTATGTTTCTGATGGATAAAGGGTATGATGAAATTGGTTCATGTTTTTATAAATGTATTACAACCGTATTATAGCTGGCAATTCAGCTAAATATCGATATTTAAAACTTCATCTTCCTTATAGCCTGGAACTCGGAAGTGGCCAAATAGCGAAATATATAACCATTTTCGATAATTATTCAAATTTCCCCACAAAATATCGGACTATATTTTCTTTCGATTCTATATATATCGAAGTATATAACTATTCATGATAATTAATCGAAATCAACCCCAAATTATCCGAATTTGTTTTTCGATAGTTATTCGAATTCACCAAACATATCCGATTCCAGTGCCCAGAATTATGTAGTATATTCAATAGCCACCGCTATGTAAAGGCATATTTTTCTGCATATAACCATTTTCGATCATTATAGGCACATATACCGAAGATACCCGACTCCCAGTAACCAGTATTGTGCAGTATCCCTTCAATAGCTACCCGATATGTAAACTTCGGTATTTTTCCGCGGTTTTACACCTATTTCTTTTCCGACCTTTGACCTTCTTGTATATTCTCTCTCGTATCGCAACTTTTCTCACTTTATTTTTCTTAACGTTTTTTTTTTTTTTTTTTTTTTCCAATTGTCACACTCGGATGTTTTTTTCTTCTCCGCAGTTGGATCATAATTGGGGTATGTTTGTATTTTGTCATTCTTCACCTGTTGTGGCGAAATAATAACGTAAAGATTATTAGTAGGTAGGTTCAGGGATATTTGGTAGCGAGGCCGGTCTATATGATCTGTGCCCCATGAATATTCTTTCCTCTCACTTAAGGGGAGGTATTTAGTTTGTTCCCTAGACCTCCATCAAGCTTAAAATTACACCCCCTTGAGTCCCTTTCAAGATATATTTGTACATTTTTCGGTAGAAAAATTTCCCTGCCCAAGGCCGGTTCCTCTTAAATTACAGGCTCGCTATCGCTCTCCAGGATAAAATTGACACCTGAATGGCACGAAAGGTCTTAATATGGGGTGAAAGTTCTTAAAATCTCTAAACTAATGGGGCAAACGTTTCATAATATCAAAAGCAATGGGGCTAAAAATGAGGGAGAAAGGGGTCAAGAAAAATATCCCTCGAGTGGATATCTCCCCTTAAACATCAGGCTACCATAGTGCAGTTGGGAATATGAACATGATTAGATTAATATCCAGTATTCGAGAATGGATAATAAGTCGTAGGCGTGTGCATAAACCTTTAACAGTCCTGGTGGTGTAATGGTTAGAGTGTTTACAAATCTGTGTGTGTTAACCCAGGTTCGAATCCTGGTGGATCACATAGATGCTTTCATTAATTTCATTGGAGGAGTTTGGTGTTGTGGTGAAATTAATAAAATATAGATTGTAAGCAATACGAGTGTTGCTCCAGGCTTATATTTTGTTGTTCTCGACATTTTGTTCATGTTGTTTCGTCTTAAGCCTTTCATTTCCAGGCATAAACGTGTGTGATACTACTACTAATAATAACAACAACAACAACAACAACAACAACAACAACAACAACAACAACAACAACAACAACAACAACAACAACAACAACAACAACAACAACAACAACAACAACAACAACAACAACAACAACAACAATAATAATAATAATAATAGCCTGAAACTCGCAAGTGGTTAATTGTGTACACATACAATTGTTATATAGAACATTGTTATCGTATTTTATCGCCCCACATGTTTAACACGTCGATCAAAGTATATCCCGGTACCTTAAATCGAAGTTTTGGGTAGTTATAGTCCCATGTATCTAATTAATTATGTAAATTAGAATAGGATAATTAAAAGTACCTTGGCAATAGTTACGTATATGCGTAAACAAAAAATCATCAACAAATTCCGCTTTTTCCTCAAACTTCTTCCTCTCCCCTGATATGTTTTCCCTCCCAACATCGTCAACATTTCTGCAATAAATCCTCCGCTATTCCTCTGCTTCCTCACATCTGCAATATTTCCTTCCATGTCCTATACATTTATTTTCAGTTTGTCCTCAACATATACTTCCCAAGATAACCCTACGAGATAAATTTATACATTTTTTGGTAGAAAACTGTCCCGGCCACCACCTAAATTCCTGGCTCACTAAATCAACACCTAAGTTTTCTCTTCTTTCATTCCCTTTCAAAATGTATTCCTTTATCGTTCAGAACACAATAATTTCCCTTCACACTTCTTCCAATTCCCCTTCAAAACTCCTCCCTTACTTCTCCAAACTCATCCCTTACATCTCCAATCTCCTCCCTTACCTCCAACCTCCTCCCTTACCTCCAAACTCATCCCTTACTTCTCCAATCTCCTCCCTTACATCTCCAAACACCTCCCTTACTTCTCCAAACTCCTCCCATACCTCCAAACTCCTCCCTTACTTATTCAAACTCCTTCCTTACTTCTCCAAACTCCTCCCTTACTTCTCCAAACTCCTCCCTTACTTCTCCAAACTCCTCCCTTACTTCTCCAAACTCCTCCCTTACTTCTACAAAATCCTCCTTTACTTCCAAACTCCTCCCTTACTTCTCCAAACTCCTCCCTTACTTCTCCAAACTCCTCCTTTACTTCCAAACTCCTCTCTTACTTCTCCAAACTCCTCCCTTACTTCTCCAAACTCCTCCCTTACCTCCAAACTCCTCCTTTACTTCCAAACTCCTCAATTACTTCTCCAAAACTCCTCCCTTACCTCCAAACTCCTCCCTTACTTCTCCAAACACCTCCCTTCCTCCTCCAACACCTCCAATAACTCTTCCCCCCTGTCCTATAACCCCTCCTCCTCCCTCCTCCTTTCCTCCAACACCTCCCTCCTCCTCCCTCCTCCTTTCCTCCAACACCTCCCTCCTCCTCCCTCCCCTTCAGACTACCGCTGAAATATTCAGCCACACAGCGGCTCTGTATTGTTCCGGGTGAGAGAGAGAGAGAGAGAGAGAGAGAGAGAGAGAGAGAGAGAGGGGGGGGAAGAGGGAGAGAGACAGAGGATTGAGAGAGAGGGAGAAAGTGAGAGTGAGAGTGTGAGAGAGAGAGCGCGAGTGACAGAGAGAGACAGACAGAGGAGATTGAGAGATAGATAGATAGATAGATGAATAGAGAGAGAGAGAGAGAGAGAGAGCGCGAGTGACAGAGAGAGACAGACAGAGGAGATTGAGAGATAGATAGATAGATAGATGAATAGAGAGAGAGAGAGAGAGAGAGAGAGAGAGAGACCTTCACATATTTCCCCTGAGCTCTCGTCAATTACGTACAGTGTTTGATCCCGCCAGATCGAGGGTTATCATCATTACCATCTACACCACTCCAACCCTTTTTTATAACGAGTCAATTAAGCCACAGGTTATATTTTTATTAGGGATCCTATTCTATTAATTAATTATGCTGTGGGTGAATAAGAATGAGAGAGTATATATATATATATAATGTGTGTGTGTTGTGTGTGTGTGTGTGTGTGTATTTAGGTGAGAGAAATGGGCAAGGGAAGATTTGAAAGAACGAATTAGAGTGGCATTGAGTTGAACAAGTCACGATATCTGGGAGAGAGAGAGAGAGAGAGAGAGAGAGAGAGAGAGAGAGAGAGAGAGAGAGAGAGAGAGAGAGAGAGAGAGAGAGAGAAGAAGAAGACCACAACAGCTGTGATTCGTGTAACCCACGATAAGCGTAAAGAGTCTCAATTTGAGAATGCAATTACATATTGTATTAATTAACTCCTAATGAATGTTAAATGTTGGCCATTATAAGCGTGTGCAATGATGGATTAGATTATAAGCGTGTGCAATGATGGATTAGATTATAAGCGTGTGCAATGATGGATTAGATTATAAGCGTGTGCAATGATGGATTAGATTATAAGCGTGTGCAATGATGGATTAGATTATAAGCGTGTGCAATGATGGATTAGATAGAATTTAAAAGATATGGGAACAAACGTGGCTAATCAATAACTGGGAGTTGGGTATAGTTGGGGGGTGAAAAGTGGAGTAGACTTGGTATCCCCCCCTCCCCCCCCCACCCCTATCACCTGCCCAGGGTGGAGGGAGGGGAGGGGAGGGGGGGAGGGAGGGATGACGGGCCCAACCCTGAGCAGCTATTAGTACGCGTGAGTGTACGTGTCAATTAATTAAGATACACACACACACCTCTCCTCCCTCACGTGCCTCTCCTTAGTGTTAACTCTCGTGATTGACCTGTCCCTGGGTATAATATAGTACACGTTTAGAGTAACTCAATACTGGGGCTATCTATACCTACAGTACAATCGGGGGTATTAAGGGGAGGTTTTTAGTTTGGTCTCTAGATATCCATCAAGCTTAAGATTACACCCCCTTGAGCCCCTTTCAAGATAAATTTGTACAATTTCTCGGCTGAAAGCCGGTTCCTCTTAAATTACAGGCTCGCTATCGCTCGCCAGGATAAAATCGACACCTAAATTGCACGAAAGGTCTTAAAATTGACGGAAATGGGGCGAAAGTTCTTAAAATCGCCAAACTAATGGGGCGACTGTCTTAAAATCTCAAAAGCAATGGGGCTAAACATGAGGGAGAAAGGGGTCCAGAAAAAAATCCCTCAAGTCGATAATATCTCCCCTTAAGTGTTGTCATAGATTCCAGTGGTTTTCGCTCAACAAGTGTTATGGGTATCTTTATAGTTACTGGGAAAACTGCTGCTTATCCCTCAGAGTATCAGTCAGTGTCCGTAACTTTGTGAAATATCTGACAACACTTATTTACCTCGACCGTACATTATCCAGGTGACAGGTATTGTGAGCTGTGGTCCAGGTGCAGTCGCGAGCCTTAATACCTGCACACCCATTGGAATCTTTGGATGGTTAACCCCTTCAGTACGATGACGCCTTTTGACTTTCGATTCTGGCTATAATAAGACGATGGTTCACTTTTTGGGCGATTTTTGCATGTATTCATTATTTTTCTAGTTTCCTCCCTAGACCTCCATCAAATTAAAAAAAACATCGATTGGATCCCCCCCTTCTAGATTAATTTGTATTAATTTGATTAATTAATTGTTCGGCAGCAAAATATCCCGGCCAAAGGCCGGTTCTTCCAACATTACAGGCTCACTATCGTTCGCCAGGGAGAAAATCGACACCTAATTAGCACAAAAGGTTTAAAAATTGACGAAGAAATTGGGCGAAAGGTCTTAAAATATACTAACTAATGGGGCAAACATCTTAACATCTGAAAACTAATGGGGCTAAAGATGAGGGAGTAAGTGGTCCAGAAAACCGGCCCATCCCCCCTTAAAGCCAAGTTGAAAAGCCTCTGGGATATATTCTTAATCAATTGATTTTCACTCCCAACACCAAACACTCTCAAATGAAATTAAAAGAACACATGTGATCCTCCCGGGATTCGAACCAGGGATGCATACATACATACTGTATATATAATGTCCAACATTATTCATGGTCATTCACTGATATACAATATATGTTTTTTTTTTTTTTTTTTTTTTGCCAACCATACTGTGTCGCCTTTTGTAAATAAACTTATAAAACGGTTCTATTAATAAGTTCTCACAGTAGATTCAAGACTCACTTTCTCCATAATATAATTAATCGATAACTGTAAGTTAGCTTAATTCATATGAAACCAGGTACTTGGCATTATATATATATATATATATATATATATATATCTATTGCCTGACGCCGTGATCCCCGAAAGGGTGGCCACGAACGAACCGCCCCCATGCACCTCTGTCCCCAGTCAGTCGACACCCCTCCCCCCAACCAGCACCACCTTCGTTCATGTACTTCCTCACTCCGTCCTTCCACCTCTGATTCGGCCTACCTCTCCCTCTCTGTCCCTCCACCTCGCTCTCGTACACCCTCTTAGTAATTCTCTCGTTTTCCATACGTTCCATATGGCCGAACCATCTCAGGTATATAATATAATAAACATTCCTCCTGATTACCAAGTATCATGTGTTTATATTGCGTCTTCAGTCATGGAGATGCCAAAGTGAGAGGTATACGTTTGTTATAGATATACGGGTGCTATAGATTAAAGATATACGGCTATGCTTGATATAGATTATAAGAGATATACGGGCTAGATTAAAGATATACGGGTGCTATAGATTAAAGATATACGGCTGCTATAGATTAAAGATATACGTTTGTTATAGATATACGGGTGCTATAGATTAAAGATATACGGCTGCTATAGATTAAAGATATACGGCTGCTATAGATTAAAGATATACGGCTGCTATAGATTAAAGATATACGGCTGCTATAGATTAGAGATATACGGCTGCTATAGATTAAAGATATACGGCTGCTATAGATTAAAGATATACGGCTGCTATAGATTAAAGATATACGGCTGCTATAGATTAAAGATATACGGCTGCTATAGATTAAAGATATACGGCTGCTATAGATTAAAGATATACGGCTGCTATAGATTAAAGATATACGGTTGCTATAGATTAAAGATATACGGCTGCTATAGATTAATCTTTGTTTTCGTACCTCCGTGCACACCCCATTAAGGACCTTCGGTAAACACTCATTACTCTCTGCCGTGTGAGGAATCCCAGCCTATTAATTCATTATACTTGGTTTATTCTAGCAGCGATCATATTGCACACATGAAATTTAGGGAAGGGAGGTCATAGACTTGTTTTTATCTTTCGCGCCATTTTTATCTTTCCCTGGCTTGTATCCATTCGGCCCCATTCAGCCAACTGTTTTAAGACGTTTATCCCCATCCAGGTGTCGATTTCTCCATGGCGAGCGCTGGCGAGCCAGCATTGTATGGAGAAATCCGGCTTCGCCGGAGAAATTTTTCTATCGAAAAATGTACAAATTTAGCTTGCTATCAAAACAAAAATATGTATATGCTGGCTTGCTACCGCTCGCCAGGAAAATATTGACACCTGGATGGGGTTAAACGTCTTAAAACAGCAGGCTGAATGGGGCCGAATGGATACAAGCCTGAGAGAGGGAGAGAAAGAGAAAAAAGCGAGGTGGGCTCCCTTAATTTAAGATGGTTTTTCTCTGGACTCCCTTCTTCCTCATCTTTAGCCCCATTAGTTTTGAAATGATATGACCTTTGCTTGTTAAGAACTTGTGTGCCATTTAAGTGTATATTTTCTCTTGGTGATTGAAAGTGAGCCTATTTAGAGGAACCATCGTTTTAGTTCACAGATATATTGAGCTAACCTATTCAATTATATATATATATATATATATATATATATATATATATATATATATCATATATTATACCCTCCAGGTTTGCCAAGTAATTTTAAACTACTACTTACGCATAAATGGGGGAACTTACCTATGTTACTTTCAAAATATATTGAGAGAAAGAAATTTAATGCTTTTCAAATTCGTCCTTCTGGGTGAAAACGTGTATCTCGCCCATTCAATGTTTTTTTACCGCGAGTGTCCTAAAATATGACCTTTAACCTCCGGGACGAAAGGTTATAACGTCCACAACACGTCATATATGTGGTGTGTGTGTGTATATGACATCGACCACCTCCCTGCGTCATAGGCCTCTACCTGTATGACGTCGACCACCTCCCTGCGTCATAGGCCTCTCTACCTGTATGGCCACATTATATATGACACCTCATGTTTTTCGTTTATATATTTATTTAGTTATATATATATTTGTTCTTAGTTTGCTTCCTAGACCTCCATCAAGCTTTATTCAAAAACACCCCAACACCCTCCTTTCAGAATATATTTGCACGTTTTTCGGTAGAAAATGTTTTCGGCCGAGGGCCGATTCCTCATAAGTTACAGGCTCGCTTTCGCTCGCCAGGAAAATATCGACACCTAAATGGCACGAAAGGTGTTAAAATTGACAATGGAATGGGGCGAAAGATATTAAAATCGCCAAACTTATGGGCCGAACGCCTTATAATCTCAAAACAAATGGGGCTTAACACGAGGGAGAAAGGGGACCAGAAAAACGGCCCATCTCCCCCTAAGTGTTGCGTTTTCCACTCGTCAAAAGGTGTGCCATGATAAAACGTACGATTCAATATCTGGGTTTTTTTTAAATGACCACTTGCGAGTTTCAGGCTATTAGGAAGTTGGAGTTTTTTCCATCGATATTTAGCAGAATTATCAGCTAACATGTGGTTGTAGTAAATTTATAAACACATACAACTATATTCAACCTACGTTTTATCCATTAGAATTCTAAATTATTATTGCAGTTCTGATTAATACCGATGTTTACGGCTCCAACTTCCTCATAGCCCAAAACTCGCAAGTGGTCGATTGGCTGGGTTGACTGGCCTTTGAGTGATACAAAAGGCAGTGTATTAAAGACGAGGGGTTGATAGAGAGCTTCAGTTGTGTTGTGGGGTCAGGATTTAGACAAGGATGGGTTGGAACGGGTCTCTAAAATGTTTATGAAATATATATATATATATATATATATATCTTATATATCTATGTATATATATATATATATATATATATATATATATATTTATATATAATCAATGAATATATAAAGTATTATTATATTAACAAGTAGCTCTGTAGCCTTTCGACGTGACTATATAATATTAATTATATTAGGACTTTTATTAACCCCTTCAGCCCCATGACGCCTTTTTGCCTTTGATTCTGGCTAGCATTAGACGATTGTATGCAGCTTAAGAAGGATCTGTGCTATTAAGAGGGTTTACTGAGATCGTATTTACCCATTTGAGACGTAGGGGTAGATTATACACTAAAGAAAATCGTCTAAAGGTAACCAGATTATGAAACATACGTAAAATGGTGGTGAGGTGAAGTCGTTCCTACACAGAGAGTAATCCAGCTAACTCTCACAAACACCTCCTCCCCCTCGTATCCATTTCACTACACTAAACAAGCACACCACTCTTCTTTCCAATACTCTACACACACACACACACACACACACACACACACACACACACACACACAAGGCAAAGTTAGATAATTGTAACTCAGGAAGCGGGACAATACGAGCCTAAAAAGCTCAACTCCTGTATACTACAAATAGGTAAATACACACACACACACACACACACACAAGTTCAATTTAGGTCTCACTCTCTTAACTTTAGGGGAGACACTTGTTACAGGTAGCTTTGCCTTTTGTCTCCTTCATACACAGTAAAAAGAGTAAAATAAAACATACTACTTTTCATGTCGCTGTCCAAATTGGTAGAGCCCAACCTACTATAGTCTATTCGCTGTAAGTAGGCGAAAAATCAATGAACTCTATCCTCTGTAACACAAAAAGGGCTAGAGCAAATTGGCTGTAAATTTCATCATATATTCCTTGACTGACTCTTCCCAAATGGTAGAAATATTAGCTCGATTACTCTAGATGTGTGTGAATTTGTGTTTTTATCTGTGTGTGTTCGTTGTTTTATGTTGTTTTTGTGTTTTCCCTGTTCTTGTTCTGTCTTGAGTCGGCCACCCCCCAAAAAAAAAAATATATAAACAAAAATAATAAAATAGAATGAAATAAAAAATATGAGTAAAAATAGGAAAAATGGGGATTGGGCCTGAGCATATAGATAGATAGATAGATAGACTCCAGTCGTATTTGAGTTACCGAGGTTACAGGTCGATCATGATTTCTCGCCTACTAACAGCGAATAGACTATAGGTAGCGGTAACAAAATCCCTCCTATACCATCCCCTTTATACTCCCAGCTAGACCCCCCCCCCATCCCCCCCCCCCCCCTTGCCCCAGGCTAACAGGTACTTCCACGTTCAGGGCTTGATTCTCTGCAATTGAGATGGGCAGTTTGTACACTCTAAAGGGGCCCTCACACAGTCAGGAGTGCGAGCTAGTGGGAGTATAACAGGAGTCACTAGGAGTCGCTAGAGTCACTAGGAGTCATCGATTTTCACCACGAGCGAGTGGGAGTCTAACAGTAGTCGCTAGGAGTCGCTAGCGTCAATAGGAGTCATCGATTTTCACCACGAGCGAGAGGGCGTCTAACAGTAGTCGCTAGGAATCGCTAGCGTCACTACTGTAGGAGTCATCACTTTTCACCGCGAAAAGGCCCGCGAGTCCGAATTAAGCCCTACTAGTGACTCTAGCTCGCACTCCTGACTGTGTGAGGGCCCTTTAAGAGGCTAATTATCACCCATTCTATACCCCTGAACTACTTTAACAAAACGTGTGTATGGGGCACATATCTAATATATGGAATATATTAATTCATAGATAAGTTATTGTTTTTCAAAACATCATTCATGTAAATGCCGTATACCTATATTCATATGCATAGATTAACTTAGCCTAAGTTATTGCAACCTGTTCCATATCTAAATAAAGTTAATAGAATATTTAATATAAAGTGCATCGGTGCATATTGTCTGCATATCGTAGTGAGTCTGTTGGACGAGACGGGTTCCAGTTACTGGCACGCATAGTCAGAACTGGGTTGCATAAATATATAAAACCCTGCCCCAGTTCCCAGTAATGCTGTTCCCTCACCGCAGAGTTTCCGGGTAAGTTCTGCATCACTCAAATATACCTTGATGATTTGTCGGGTTGGAGGTGGCTACGATCATTTGTCGGGTTGGAGGTGGCTACGATCATTTGTCGGGTTGGAGGTGGCTACGATCATTTGTCGGGTTGGAGGTGGCTACGATCATTTGTCGGGTTGGAGGCGGCTACGATCATTCTTTACTGTATAGGCTAGGTTTCTTTTCTTATAGACTGTATATTGTTTTCCTCTCATGTATTTCAAATAAATTTACAGTCTCTCTCTCTCTCTCTCTATATATATATATATATATATATATATATCTATATATATATATCAAGCTTAAAAAAACACCCCTTACACCTCCTTTCAAGATAAATGTGTATATGTTTTGTATGTCCCGTTCCTTTTAAAATTAGAGGCTCGATATAGCTCGCCATGAAAAAATCGACACCTAAATGACACGAAAGGTCTTAATATTGACAAAGAAATGGGTCGAAAGGTCTCAAACTCGCCAAACTAATGGAACGAACGTCTTCAAATGTCAAAACTAATATGTTAAACATGAGGGAGAAGGGAGTCCAGTAAAAGCGACTACTTCCCCCTTATTGGAATGTAAGATGGACGGTTGAATTATTTAGAATCTATAACATTTGTATAGTTTCATCCCTATGCCCCCTTCAAGCTAAAACCACGGCTACCCAAATCCCCTGCAAGCTAATAAACTCTCCTCATAACCCCTTTCATGCCAAATTTGTACATTTGTTTGGTTGATAAATGCCCCGCTCACCAAGTGGGTGTATTTATTTGCTTGTTTATATATATTTTTTTAGGTTCCTCCCGACACCTCCATTAAGGGGAGGTTTTTAGTTAGTTCGCTAGACCTCCATCAAGCTTAACATTACAGCCCCTAGACCCCCTTTCAAGATAAATTTGTACATTTTTCGGTAGAAAAATGTACCGGCCGAAGGCCGGTGCCTCTTAAATTACAGGCTCGCTATCGCTCGCCAGGAAAAAATCGACACCTAAATGGCACGAAAAGTCTTAACATTGACAGAATGGGGCGAAAGTTCTTAAAATCGCCAAACTAATGGGGCGAACGTCTTATAATATCAAAAACAATGGGGCTAACCATGAGGGAGAAAGGGGTCAAGAAAAAAATCCCTCAAGTGGAAATCTCTCCTTAAGCTTAACAAAAGGCACCTGCGCTAAGACCCCCTTCACGATAAATTTTTAAATTTGTCAGTAGAAATATTTCCCGGCCTGGTTACTACTAAAATACAGGCTTGCTATCGGTCGTGCGTGTGTGTGTGAATAAAGTGCAACAACAAAGTGCTAGACCTAGGGGTAACAATCAGTGATGATGCCACCTTCACTACCCATATCCTAACAGTAATACAAAAGACACGAGCCCAGGTTGGCTGGGTATTGCGTACTTTCAGAACTCGTGAAAGAGAACCTATGTTAACCCTGTATAAGGCCTTGGTAATACCACTCTTGGAATATTGTTGCCAGTTATGGAATCCCTGGAAGTCACGAGAGAAACAAGCATTGGAAGGCATCCAGCGCTCCTTCATTAGTAAAATAGTGTCTGTGAAGGAGGAAGACTACTGGCAAAGACTTAAGTCTCTAAACTTGTACTCTCTAGAACGACGCCGAGAAAGATACTTAATCATTTATACCTGGAAAATTATCAATAACTTAGCCCCAAACCTGCTGGGAGAGGAAGAAAAGGAATTGATAGAGATAAAAGAAAACCAACGACTGGGCCGTATGTGTATTATCAGGTCAATTAACTCAAGAGCACTGACAGGAGTTAAGACTCTTAAAGAAAGTGCCTTCGCTACACGGGGTCCGAAGCTCTACAATTCACTGCCAAAAGAAATAAGAAACCAAAACTACCCAACCGCTGAAAAATTAAAAAAGGACTTGGATGATTTCCTGTCATCACTGCCAGACCAACTCATCCTACCCCACTACTACCTTCGTGCTGCCAGTAACAGCATTCTTGACCAGCTGGCACAGAGGAGGGTAGATGGGAATGTACAGTGGCGGCGCCGCAACGGCGTGGACCACGGGGCGTTAACCTACAGCCCTCAACTACAACCACAGGAACCACACAGGTGTGTATATGTGTGTGTCTCTCTGTGTGTATGTGTGCGTGCGTGCGTGTGTATGTGTGTGTGTGTGTCTGTGTGTTTTTTTTTTTTTTTTTTTTTTAAAGAGACAATGAACGGAGGAAGGAAAAACACAGATAAAACAAAAAGGTCCATGTGCCTAAAGGCATCCTCCATTCATAAAATGTTTGTAACAACTGGATTTAAACATTTGTAGATTGTAAGTTTGTGGAAAGCAATTCGAGGGAAGTGAATTCCAAAGAGTAGTAGCTCTGGGGATAAATGAATTCTGATAAGCAGAAGTTCTGCATTGTGAAGGAGAAAGTGTAAATTCATGGGCGCTCTCAGCTGCCCTAGTTCTAGGGGAAAGATGTGGAGAGGCGGCACAATTGAAGCAAGTTCCTCGGAACAATTGCTGTGAAAATATCTGTAGAATAATGCAAGGGATGCAACGTTTCTTCGTATGGAAAATGTAGGAAGGTCCTGTGTGATTGCAGGGTTATTGATTAATCTAATAGCTTTATTTTGAATTTTGTCCAACTGCCTCAATGCAACCACTCCACTTCCACCCCACAGAGGTGAACAGTAATCCATCTGAGAACGCACATGACTTTTATATATTACGGCCAACTGCTCGTCAGTGAAGAATTCTCGAACTCTGTACAGGTGTCCCAGTTTTTTAGAGGCATTCTTAGCAATGCTTCTAACATAATGTGTCCAGCTCAAGTTAGTAGTTAATGTTACACCGAGAATGTCAATACTAGGGGAAGTGGGAATATTTACATCATTAAAAAATATATGGGAGTCAGTGAGATTCTGTCGGTTAGAAAATTGAATGTACTTGGTTTTCTGTGCATTAAAGGAAACTATATTCTTTTGTCCCCATTCATTAATTCTAGAAAGGTCCTGGTTCAGAGAAATTGCAGTGTTTATTTTTGAATTTATAAGATCGGGTTGGGTGAAAGAATTGGTAAATGTGAAGGAACTGTGGAGTGTTGAGTCATCTGCGTAGGAATGTATTGGATTATGAGTGGTAGATATGAGATCATTGTGTATTTGTCTTTTGTCTGCGTGTGTGTGTGTGTCTGTGTGTATGTGTCTTTTGTCTGCGTGTGTGTGTGTGTGTGCGCGCGCTTATTGCAGCATATAAACCTGTGTACGTGTTTGCCCCAGTGTTTGTGCGTGTACTTTGGTATATATATGTCCGTGATTACCGCTCCCTGTGTTTACCTGTGCGTGGTTATTATGTTTGCAGGTACATTGGGGCATATTTGCATTATTATTATTTTTTTTTTTTGTGTGTGTGCTAAAGTCATTGGATTATAGATATTAGAAGATTGGTTTGGGTAATCTTAATTAGTATTGTTTATTGTGCTATATTGCTTATAGTTTATGAGTACAATAATATTAGGCATTATTTTGTTTAGTAAATCGTCATGTTTGTGATAGAGATAATGTGTTGGTACAAATAACATTAGATAGATAGATAGATAGATAGATAGATAGATAGATAGATAGATAGAGAGAGAGAGAGAGTAGTTGATAATTTTAAGACGTTAGCCCAATTAGTTTCGCCGAAGGGTGTTCTTGTGGGTGTTTTAACTTGATAGAGGTTTATTGGGCAAAATCCTTTAATACCTTTTTGGTAATATCAATATAATTATATATATATATATATATGTTTGATGTAACTAATTAATTTTTATTTGTCTATTTGCTAGCCAAAAATATACTTATTAATTGAATCGTGAGGAATTTGCGCAACTAAGGTCGGACCCGATTTAAATATCTTGCTTCGCCGCGGCTCTGTTTGTTTACCTATGAACCGCACATGCGCACTTGCGTGACAAACTTGAATGTGGTATACACTCACAAATCTTTCGAAAACCATATTAGTTTTAACTTTGTGCTCCTATTTCTCCTAATTAATTGTCCTTAACATTATAAACGTGTGAAATAGCTATAAGCACGGCATTACAAGGTGTTGATGTTTTGTTCACGGGTTAGGATACTGTCATCTCCGTGACATGATGACACAAGGACGGATAATCGGTACAACAAGTTTAAGCATGCAAACATGGATACAGGAATTTATATGCACGACTTTATTTCACTATCTAGGTATATCTCATTGTGTAATACCTTTTCAAAATAAGGTATTTGTACTTTGATCACCAATTATACCATCGAAGTAAGAGGGAGAGGCTTCCAGTATAATATAATGGGAGCGGAAGTGGTTTGTGTTGTCTTCACGCGCGTCATCACCCACGTCACGCATGCGCCCCCCCCCCCCCCCCCCCCCCCCTCTTCTCTCTTTCCCCTGTAGCCTCCGTCGCCGCAGGGAGTGTATTTGTTGCTTAGTGATAATTAATCGGTGTAATCCGCCATTATTAGTGACAAACGACCTTTCGCGGATACATAAGTGGATAGAACATCGAGTGGAAAGACCCAAGGAGTGATTACGGCGTGGACGAAGCGAGGGAGTACTGAGAGAAGGCCCAGGTAAGATTAGTACTGCCGTTGCGTTTGGATCACCTGACGCCATGTGTTGACCACGGCGAGGCGAGGTGAGGTTACGTTTCGCCTATGCCACGTGTACGTTTATATGTTTATTGAGATTAACTGATTTTGTAGTACTGAGAGACACGCTTTAGTTGTTTCGTTGACTGACCTAGTGAAGTTGACTGACCAAGTGCAGTTGACTGACCGAGTGAAGTTGACTGGCCTGATGGAATTGACTGACCAGTCCGCAGCCCTGAATGGCACAACCTAGACCTGATGGAGTTGACTGACCTGATGAAGTTGACTGACATGATGGAGTTGACTGACCTAGTGAAGTTGACTGCTCTAGTGAAGTTGACTGACCTAGTGATGTTGACTGACTGACCGAGTGAAGTTGACTGGCCTGATGGAATTGACTGACCAGTCCGCAGCCCTGAATGGCACAACCTAGACCTGATGGAGTTGACTGACCTGATGAAGTTGACTGACCTGATGGAGTTGACTAACCGAGTGAAGTTGACTGCTCTAGTGATGTTGACTGACTGAGTGAAGTAGACTGACCGAGTGAAGTTGACTGACCGAGTGAAGTTGACTGACCTAGTGATGTTGACTGACCTAGTGATGTTGACTGACCTAGTGAACTTGACTGACCTAGTGATGTTGACTGACCTAGTGATGTTGACTGACTGAGTGAAGTTGACTGACCTAGTGATGTTGACTGACCTAGTGATGTTGACTGACTGAGTGAAGTTGACTGACCTAGCGATGTTGACTGACCTAGTGAAGTTGACTGACCGAGTGAAGTTGACTGACCGAGTGAAGTTGACTGACCTAGTGATGTTGACTGACTGAGTGAAGTTGACTGACCTGATGGAGTTGACTGACATGATGGAGTTGACTTTCGTGGACTTTACTGACTTATTGCAGCTGTCTGACTGACCTTTCCATTTGACTGATTTGCTTGGATTCACTGACTTGGTGGGATTTACTGACTTAATAGAATTGACTGATTTGGTGATGATGGATTCTGCACGGACTGAATTGAATTTGACTGATTATGCGTTGACTGATATTGAGTTCCGGTATTGCTTTTATGTTGACTGATTCCGCGTTAACTGATATCGTATTGACTGTCTTTAAATAGACTGATTTCGTGTTGACTGGTTACCTGTTGACTGATTTGGAGTTGACTGGTTTGGAGTTGACTGGTTTGAAGTTGACTGATATGAAGTTGACTGATTTGGAGTTGACTGATTTGGAGTTGATTGATTTGGAGTTGACTGATTTGGAGTTCACTGATTTGGAATTGATTAATTTGGTGTCGACTGATTTGGAGTTAAACAATTTGGTGTTGACTGATTTGGAGTTCACGGAGTTCGAGTTGACTGATTTGGTGTTGACTGATTTGGAGTTGACTGATTTGGAGTTGACTGATTTGGAGTTGACTGATTTGGCATTGACTGATTTAGAGTTGACTGATTTGGAGTTGACTAATATAGAGTTGACTGATTTGGAGTGAACTGATTTGATGTTGACTTATTTGAAGTTGACTGATTTGGTATTGACTGATTTGGTGTTGACTGATTTGGCGTTGACTGATTTGGTGTTGACTGATTTGGCGTTGACTGATTTGGTGTTGACTGATTTGGAGTTGACTGATTGGGAGTTGACTGATTGGGAGTTAGTTGACTCACTTGTTAGTTCACTGATTTTGGGTTGACTGATTTGGTATTGACTGATTTGGAGTTGACGGATTTAGAGTTGACTGATTTGGAGTTGACTGATTTGGTATTGACTAATTGGGAGTTGACTGATTGGGAGTTAACTGATTTGGCGTTGACTGATTTGGAATTGACTGATTTAGAGTCGACTTATTTGAAGTTGACTGATTTTTAGTTGACTGATTTGGAGTTGACTGATTTGGAGTTGACTGATTTGGAGTTGACTGATTTGGAGTTGGCTGATTTGGTGTTGACTGATTTGGAGTTGACTGATTTGGAGTTGACTGATTTGGGGTTGACTGATTTGGTGTTAACTGATTTGGTGTTGACTGATTTGGGGTTGACTGATTTGGTGTTGACTGATTTGATATTGACTGATTTGGTGTTGACTGTTTTGGAGTTGACTGATTTGGTGTTGACTGATTTGGTGTTGACTGATTTGGAGTTGACTGATTTGATATTGACTGATTTGGAGTTGACTGATTTGGAGTTGACTGATTTGGTGTTGACTGATTTGAAGTTGACTGATTTGGTGTTGACTGATTTGGAGTTGACTGATTTGGTGTTGACTGATTTGGAGTTGACTGATTTGGTGTTGACTGATTTGGTATTGACTGATTTGGTATTGACTGATTTGGAGTTGACTGATTTGGAGTTGACTGATTTGGAGTTGACTGATTTGGTGTTGACTGATTTGGAGTTGACTGATTTGGAGTTGACTGATTTGGAGTTGACTGATTTGATGTCGACTGATTTGGAGTTGACTGATTTGGTGTTGACTGATTTGGTGTTGACTGATTTGGTGTTGACTGATTTGGAGTTGACTGACACCACAACCAGAGCATAAGCAGCATCTAAACCATTACACCAACAACACAGTTAAATAGAATAAATGACAAAAATCAACAAAAAGTGAACCATTCCCCTTAAGGGGAGATTATTTTCTGGACCCCTTTCTCCCTCATGTTTAGTCCCATTGCTTTTGAGATTATAAGACGTTCGCTCCATTAGTTTGGCGATTTTAAGAGCATTCGCCCCATTTCTGTCAATTTTAAGACTTTTCGTGCTATTTAGGTGTCGATTTATTCCTAGCGAGCGATAGCGAGCCTGTAATTTAAGAGGTACCGACCTTCGGCCGGGAAATTTTTCTACTGAAAAATGTACAAATTTATCTTGAAAGGGGGCTTAGGGGGTGACATTTTAAGCTTGATGGAGTTCTAGGGACCAAACTAAAAACCTCCCCTTAATGATGAGTCTAGGAGTGTTAAAGGTGTTCACTTAGAGTAATTATAAGGCGGTGTCATACGAGCAATTTTTCCGTCAATTTTTACGGGCAATTGTGTTCTCGCAGCTTCATAAATACAGTTTCCTTAACCCCTTCTCTACCGGCGACGTCTTCTTAATTCTACCTCGCTAAATTTAGACGATGTTGTGCAGTTTAAGAAGGATCTGTGGTAGTACAAAGGGGTTAAGTGAGATAGTTCGAAGCCTATTAATTACTAGAGATCCTTGGTAAACTGAATAAGGTCGCCTAATAGTAGCCAATAATGTAAAGTACGTTTCTGATGGATAAATGCTATGTTGCATTGGGTTTTATGTATTTATAAATGTACTACGACCGCAATTTAGATGTAAAACTTCCTTATAGAACGAAACACGCAAGTCGGCAATTGTTCCACTGGTGAAATTGTGGATGTCTCTATTTTTCGATTGAGCGTTTAATTATTATTGTGGAAGTTTGGTGAGAGACCGATTATTGTTGGAGGTAATTGTGTGTGTGTGTGTGTGTGTGTGTGTGTGTGTGTGTGTGTGTGTGTGTGTGTGTGTGTGTTTGTCTGTAAGTTTTTAAGTGCTTCCTTCTACAACTCCATACTAATTCCTTTTACAACTCTATGCTTCATTGTACAACTCCATACCAATTACTTGTACCTTTCTCTATGTTCCTGTACAAGTGTGTGTGTGTGTGTGTGTGTACCGTACATGTATAAATAGTACACACAACATGTCAAAGTTTGCCAAAGGTGTACATGCGCAAATCCACGAAACCCAAATATGAAAAGTAAGGCAAAGGGGAGAGAAGACAACATTGAAACAAGCAAATAAACAATCAAGTAGGCACACAGAGGGACACAAACAAACAAACAAACAAACAAACAAACAAATAGCAAGACAAATAAACACAGAAAATAGTGTTTTTTTCTGGCCAGTCAAACAGGGGTGGGCCGGGAAAATGGTTCTGCCTAAAGCAATTTCCCTTTCGACCTCAATATTTATATAGGAAAAACATATACAACTCGAAAACCATACGCACAAATACGCTATCGAGGGCCTGGTGACGTACATGGAGTTTACACGTTCACATGTAAGCATAATACGTTCACATGTAAGTATAATACGTTCACATGTACTGTAAGTATAATACGTTCACATGTAAGTATTAGTCACCTGCATGAGTTCTGTCCTTCAACCTTTAACTGTGTTGGTTGTGTAATGGCTTAGATGCTTATGTTCTGGGTGTGGTGTCCCGAGTTCGAATCCCGGGAGGACCATATGCTTTCATTAGTTTATTCAAGTGCAATGGGGTTTATAATTGATGATTAATGTTAACAACGGGGTGTTACTTACTTCTACTTGATTTGAACTATAGAGATGAGTATAAACACCATGTGAGGAGGAGCACTTTATTGACAACGTTTCGCATATAGCTTCATCAGGATATAGATATACACTGACGCATAAAACACACACACACACACACACACACAGGACACACACATACACAAACACACAGACACACACACACACACACATTTCCAAGAGCGACTGCAGACACACACACACACAAACATTTCCAAGAGCGACTATGCACACACATACACACACACACACACACACACACACAATACGGTCATTGTAATCCACTAATAACAGTAATCCTCTTTGCTTAACTAAATTATTGGGTCATCTAAATACAGTTCTGTACATAGGCTCTCTCTCTACACCCCATCCCCCCCCCCCTTCTCTCTCTTTCTCTCTCTCTCTATCATATATATACTGAGAGCAAGGGAGAGGTTAACTAATCCTGTTTTAGGATTCTGTGAAGCGTTGACAACATTGATAAAGGAGAACTTTATATAACCATACATAGATCAAAAACTCGCAGAATTTGGAACGAAATGAAACACAAGAATTTGAAAATATATGTTACGTAAATCATCCTCACCAACGGTTTGATAGACGAGTGGAACAAATAGACAAAGACAGTGGTGAGGCGTAAAAAATAGAATAATAATAACATACAAAATAAATCAGAGGCTAACCATTTTTCTAGAGGAGACTCGAGTAATTCATAATATACACACGTTCAGTATATACTTGTTGTTTGTTTGCTATATCTGTCTTGCAGGGGAGATGGGTCGTTTTTCTGCTTCCTCTTCTTCCTAGTAGAGACTGTGATAATCTCTGTGCGGCCTGTGTGTCTATGTAACTCTATGTAACCGCGCCTCCCATGTCCCCGAAATATCTGTGCGGCTTGTGTGTCTTATGTAATGCTATGTACCCGCGCTTCATGTCCCTGAAATAGGCTAATTTACCAGCCCATTTGACCTTTTTATCCCCTGCCCTTCACATCCAGCCACCCATTTAATTGTCCACTTTATCTATCACCCTTCTATCTACCTATATATCCATTAAGGGGGTAGTGCTTGGTTTTTGGTCTATAGATTTATGTATATATTTATTTTTGAGTTTCCTCGCTAGACCTCAAAATAACTGTGTACATTTTTCGGTAGAAATATTTCTCATTAACGGTACATACTTTGTCGTTTCTCTCCCCTTCTACACTTCTATCACTCACTCTCTCACAATCTCACTGTCTTTCACTCTCTCTCTCTCTCTCTCCAATCATCTCCTTCCCCTCTCGTCTTCCAATCCCCTCCTGATTCGCTTGTAAATTGGCCAATAATGTGCAAATTTCCCTGAGGTGGTTTAGACTCTTCTGATGTCTCCTCCTTTTCCACCTTTTTTCATGGTTACACATACACACACACACACTCACTCTCACTCTCTCTCTCATTAATTTTCTAAGCCTCTCCTGTATCATACCTTAACGCAAAGTGTATATTTCTCATTCACGCAAGACATTTAGTGAAGGTAAGTTAACTATCTGCCTCTCTCTCTCTCTCTCTCTCTCTCTCTCTCTCTCTCTCTCTCTCTCTCTCTCTCTCTCTCTCTCTCTCTCTCTCTCTCTCTCTCTCCAACTTTGCTATCATTTTCTTGCACTTTCCCTTACTCTCGGGTTAGCTATCTCTACTAGAATTAAGCCCTGACCACCTCGCTGGGATCGTAAGGTCTGTGTTGGCAGTGTATCTATCTAAATCTATGTAAACTCTCTCACTCTCTCTATCTCACACTCACTCCCTCACACTCACTCTCTCTCTCTCTCTCTCTCTCTCTCTCTCTCTCTCTCTCTCTCTCTCTCTCTCTCTCTCTCTCTCTCTCTTACAAAATACCCTTCGTCTCTTATATCTCACTTCTACTCTCTCTTTTTTTCTCTCCAGACAATTCCTGGAAGCATCACATATCCGCTCTGCTTAAGGGGAGATGGGCCGGGGTTTTTTGTTTGTTTTTGTTTTCCTCTGGTCTATTAATTCATGTATTCTTTTAGTTTCCTCGCTAGACCTCCATCGAGCTAAGACAAGTATCCTCTAGAGTCTAGACCAAGGGTTCCCAACCTGGGGTACATGTACCCCCAGGGGTACATTTGCATTTCTCAGGGGGTACATAGGGGTCTGAGAGAATAACCATAGTGTACAAAACATGGTGTTCTAATCTACAGGCAGATTGCACAAAGTTGTATTTTTATCAATTTCCTCATTTCAGTAAGCGAAACTTATATTAAAATTTGGCAAGAATGTAGTTACCGGGTGGACCGCCCGCCTTACACTACGCGGACGCTTGCAATCATGTTCCCGTCTATTTTGACTGCTGTGGGATACAATAGTACGTTGAAGGGGGGCTTTTGCCCCCCTCACCCCCATGACTTATTGTCATCATCATACATATTGCCAGCAGGCAATAACAGAAAAAATATACGGGAACTTAACCGAGAGCGTCGACTTATGTAAACATGACTACCGTTGGACCACCATACACCCGGATACTACATCCTTCCCTTAAAATTATATCAGTGAGGTGACTATTCCATTGTTTTCACTATTATGTGACTTCCTGCGGAATAAATATTATTCTCCTGTTATCTATGTATGTTCGTATTTTCTTCTCTTTGCACGTGATATTGTTTAAATAAATTAACAAAGAAATACAAATATCCCCATTTTTAAAGACCTGTAGATAATTTTTATTATTATTATTATTATTATTATTATTATTATTATTATTATTATCACTACTTTATTATTATTATTTGTATTACTATTATTATTAATATTACTATTATCATTATTATTAACCATATTTTCTGTGTATTTCCAGATGGAATTAGCAAGAATGGAAAATCCAAAAAGACAAAGAAAAATACGGAAACAAATGAAGGAAACCAATGGTAAGTCTGGCCGGAGGAGCACAGGCCCTGCAAAACCCTCCCCTCGTATGAACTCGGTTTATGTGACTGCCGGATTGATAAAACGCACCTTATTATATTTGTGAGAGATCCTTCCTAAGCCGAATTTATGGAACTCTCCTTGATTTTATACCCTGTGGAGTTGATTATTGGTGAGAGATCTTTGCTAAGCCGAATTTATGGAACTGGCCATGTTTTTAGCTCTGGAGTTGATTATTTGTGATGAGAGATCTTTCCTAAGCCTAATGACTGATAGACAGTGTTCGCCAATATTTACTCTACTTTAAGCTTATATATGAGAGGACTTTACTAAGCGAGATTAATGTTTAAATATTCGCCATGCTGCAGTAATAAGATTCAATAATAGTTAGATCCAGTATATGTGAGATATTACTCAAGAGAGAAGAATGACAAGAAGACCAGAACAAGAGAAGAAGTAGAAGAAGAAAAGACGAAGGAATAAATATATGAAGAGGAAGCAGTGAAAACCATAAATTAAAGAAGATCAAAAGTAAGAATAAGAGGAGGACTAAAAGATCTAGACAAGGCGATTTGCAGAAGTTTCCGACATTTCTAATAAGTATCCACATCTCTACAAATTGATATGAAGAAGCTTATAATCTTGCTATTTAGGATCTGCATCTTGACACAGTGAAAAGCTAAAGTTCCAATCTCTCCATCAAGTGTTAGAATCTGAAGCTTTGGACAATTAAGGTGTTCGTTTTGTGACAGACTAAAGTTCCAAATCTCTCCATCAAATATCCGAAAATCAAGCTTTGGGAAATTCAGGTGTTCGTTTTGTGACAGACTAAAGTTCCTAATCTCTCCATCAAGAGTTCGAATCTGAAGCTTTGGACAATTAAGATGTTCGTTTTGTGACAGGCTAAAATTACAATCTCTCAAGAATTCGAATGTTAAGCTTTGAGAAATTAAGGTGTTTGTTTTGTAAATGTGGCCCCTGTATCGAATAGTAGCCGGAGATTTTGTAGGGTCTGTGCTGCGATGGGAGTCTTCCAAACCCTTCCTTCATCGCGGAACATAAGAAAACGGGAGTCTGCAGAAAGCCGAATGATCTACACATGGCAGATCTCTTTCACATCCAACCCATCTCTTCATGTTCATGGTCCTGTCAATGCTAAGGTAGGTACAAAGTTTATCAATTAGTTGGTGATACTAATGTTGTCACCATATTAATAGTAGACCTATTATGTTGGTAACCCCTTCTCTACCGGCGACGTCTTTTGTATTTTATTTCAGCTACATTTAGGCGGTTTTATGAAGCTTAGGAAGGATATATGGTAGCTAAAAGGATAAACTGAGATAGTCTGTAGCTTTTAATTGGTAGACGTCCTTCCAAAGCTGAATAAAGTCGTCTCATGGTAGCCAAAATAAAGTGAAGAAGATGTAGTCGGTAACGAAGGGGTTAATAGTCAAAGTTACATACTATAATCTGTTTATTTGCAACTGACGGTAAATTGCAAAGTGCCCATCAAGATTTCTCAGTTATTTGAAGATTTTGTAGTGAAATGTAGTGCTAATTATATAAACGTGATCTTATTATGATGCACAGACATAGTAGTTTCATATTTGTCCAACCTTAAGTATCGAGAAATTAGCTGCTCAGGGATTCACTTTATCGTCAGCTGAAAATAAACAGAGTATAGTTAATATGTTAATTATCCAAAACTAGCGCATCATTGTAATCCCTTCTCATATAGTAATTTGCTCTTGGAATTTTGTCATTGTTACTACCTAGTTGCTAAAGATTCTTTCTTCGGAAGATGAAGTTGTATATGTGTATACTCTGGCACCTTCCCCAATTATCCTTTTTTGTTTATGAGGGTGGCTGACTCGAGACAGAGCCCGAATAGGGACATCACAACACATCAGAAAAACAAACCAAAACATAAAATCTCACATCTAGGTCGGTTACTTGTTGGACCGTACACCCGGATACTACATCCTTCCCTTAAAATTATATCAGTGAGGTGACTATTCCATTGTTTTCACTATTATGTGACTTCCTGCGGCCCACAATCTGTATTGGACGTGAAACAATCGGGTATGTATACCAACTCGAGACAGCTGCAGTACCGCCCGATAATGTCCGAGTATGTGACAGATCAAAATATTTTATAGTCACTGAGTTCATTTTATTGATAATATCAATGCTAAGATCCCTATCAGTCTACACATACATATTTCATAATAAAATAATATAAAATTGACATAATTTTATCAATTTTTATCCTAAATTGTTAGGGGTACATGGGTAGCTATCAGAATGCCCAAGTGGTACAGAGGAACTAAAAGGTTGGGAACCCCTGATCTAGACCCCCCTTCAAGATATTTTATTTAAATTTTTTGGTAGAACATTTTTCCGGTTCCTCTTAAAATGTCAGGCGAGCGATATGTCAATATCGTCAAACTAATGGGCCGAACGTCTTATGATATCTAAACAAATGGGGCTTAACACGAGGGAGAAAGGGGCCAGTAAAAACCAGTCCACCCCCCCTTAATCAGCTTTTCAAGAGTTAGGTGTCCCCAAGCGACTTTTTGCGTTCTTCTTCATATATTTTTTTTTATGTGAGGAGTAGGAATTTATTGTGTGAGAGGGATCAACACATACACCTCTTTTTAAAGGGGTGATGGGCTTATAAATTTGCTCATTTAAGTATTTTTATATTATTTTTTCCTGTTTCCTCCCTAGACCTGCATTAAACTTTAAAAAAAAACATCCATTAGCTCCCCCTTCTAGATTAATGTGTACATTTATCTCTCTCTCTCTCTCTCTCTCTCTCTCTCTCTCTCTCTCTCTCTCTCTCTCTCTCTCTCTCTCTCTCTCTCTCTCTCTCTCTCTCTCTCTCTCTCTTTAACGGTACTTTGTCGTTTCTCTCCCCTCCTACTTGTATCTCTCAACACTCACACACACACTCTCCCTCTCTCTCTCCCTCTCTCTTTAACGGTACTTTCTTTGTCGCATCTCTCCCCTCCTACTTCTATCTCTTACACTCACACACACACACTCTCCCTCTCTCTCTCTCTCTCTCTCTCTCGCTTTGTTCCTCTCATGCATAAGGTGCATGATTTTCGGTGTGAGCGTCCTGGGTTCGAATCCACGGACTGCCACATGTGTTTGTGAATTTCATTAATCGATTTTGGGAGTGGAGTTGGTTGTTGGAAAGAACATAATAATGATGTATCCCCCTCTCTCTCTCTCCCTCTCTCTACCCCTCTCTCTCTCTCTCTCTCTGGCTTTGTTCCTCTCATTATTTCTCCCCCTCTCTCTCTCTCCCTCTCTCTACCCCTCTCTCTCTCTCTCTCTCTGGCTTTGTTCCTTTCATTATTTCTCCCCCTCTCTCTCTCTCTCCCTCTCTCTACCCCTCTCTCTCTCTCTCTGGCTTTGTTTCTTTCATTATTTCTCCCCCTCTCTCTCTCTCCCTCTCTCTACCCCTCTCTCTCTCTCTCTGGCTTTGTTTCTTTCATTATTTCTCCCCCTCTCTCTCTCTCCCTCTCTCTACCCCTCTCTCTCTCTCTCTCTCTCCCTTTGTTTCTTTCATTATTTCTCCCCCTCTCTCTCTCTCCCTCTCTCTACCCCTCTCTCTCTCTCTCTGGCTTTGTTTCTTTCATTATTTCTCCCCCTCTCTCTCACTCCCTCTCTCTACCCCTCTCTCTCTCTCTCTGGCTTTGTTCCTTTCATTATTTCTCTCCCTCTCTCTCTCTCTCTCTCTCTGGTTTTGTTCCTTTCATTATTTCTCCCCCTCTCTCTCACTCCCTCTCTCTACCCCTCTCTCTCTCTCTCTCTCTGGCTTTGTTCCTTTCATTATTTCTCCCCCTCTCTCTCACTCCCTCTCTCTCTCTCTCTTTGTTCCTCTCATTATTATTTCCATTGTCTCTGTCCCCTCTTTTACTCACACCCTCTCCTACATCATTATCGCACCAGCTTCCTTTACCAAGCAAGTCAGGCGAGAAAATCCATCCTTGTATCCGTGTGTTTGTGTGTGTGTGTGTGTGTGTGTCTGTGTGTGTGTGTGTGCGTGTGTGTGTGTATATGTGTGTGTGTGTGTGTGTATGTAGTTGTGTGTGTGTGTATGTGTGTGGGTGTGTGTGTATATGTGTGTGTATGTGTGTATATATGTGTGTGTCCCCCGTAGAGTTTTATCAGATAACACTTTATTTATTTTGTATTTTTTTTTTCTTCTGGGTCTAGGATGTATATTGCTGGCGCGATTGTCTTCCCAGGGCTTAATAATTATTTTTTTACGGATTTCTCCACACAATGTTGGCCTGCTAACGCTCGCCAGGAAGAAATCAACACCTGGATGGGGATAAAAGTCTTAAACAGTAGGCTGAATGGGGCCGAATGGATAGAAGCCAGAGAAAGAGAAAAGGAGAGAGAATCACTTAAAAAACAAAATGTTGGTCAAAGTAGCCCCGCGTTAAATAATAGACATTCCGGGAAAGGTTACCAGCCGCTGAGAAGACACCATCCTCTTAAAAGTCATCACCTGGTTACCTCTTTTGGTCGGCTCATTTATATATCTTTATATATTTTTTATCTCTCCTCTTGACCCCCCCTCCCCCCCCCCCCCTTGTTGGAATGGCAGTATTGAGCAGCGTATGTCGCAATATCTTTCATATCTTTAAAAAATGGTGAATGAGAAATCATGGTTCTTGAGTACGATATTGATAGAACAAAATAAAATGTGTATTCTGCCTAGGAATATATATATATATATATATATATATATATATATATATATATATATATATATATATATATATAACAAATATAAAGGAATCTGTTTGGTAGGTTTTTAAATCACCATAGTTCATCTCACTGTGGCAAACTATGATGTGAAGCCCCATGCCTAGCTATTGTCAGACGCCTTACTCCCCATAATGAGGGTGGCCATACATAAAATGCCCCAAAGCGGACCTATCTTCTGTGAGAAGGACAACCCGTGCCAGTTTACTGAAGGACTTACAGGATTAACCACTCAATTTAGGGTCCGTCCGACTCCGAGGCCTTCTATACATGGGTAAACTAAACTTCTTCAGACTTTATTTAGAGGTATTGTGAAGGAATGGGTGGACCTTTATAAGAATGAAAGTGTTTCTCCACCAATAGCAGAGATCATTATAAGGATGAGAGCTAGCTTCCGACTCTCTCTCTCTCTCTCTCACCACATACATAATCACCTCTCTCTTTCTACCTATCTATCTATTCCTCTAAACCCCCTCGTCTCTCTCTCTCTCTCTCTCTCTCTCTCTCTCTCTCTCTCTCTCTCTCTCTCTCTCTCTCTCTCTCTCTCTCTCTCTCTCTTTCCCACTCCCACTCCTCTCACTCTCAATCGCCCTCTCTTCTTCTTCTGCTTCTTCTGTTTCTCCTTCTTCTTCTTCGTTCACTCTTTCTCGCCCGCAGTTTTTCCTTCTTCTTCTTCTCCCCCCCCCCCCCCCCTCAACCCCGTTACCTCCGAGCGATTGAACTGTCTTGTGCATCGTGTCAGGAGAAGGCGACACGAGAGAGGGGAAGAAAGAGAGAGAGAGAGTGAGTGAGTGAGTGATCGTGAGAGAGTGGGTGTGAGTGATACAAGAGTGTTTAATACGTGGAATTGTCAGTATCTCAAAGACCTGTCAGTCCATTCTGGGTAAACACTCAAGGTAAAAAAAAAAAAAAAATTATCTAATGAACTACACTCATAAATCTGCGTGCAAAATGTCCATCTTTTCTTTTCTTTAAATGTTATTCTTATGAGTTATGTATATTTTATGAGGGAAGTTTATTCGATACACAACAAATATTTAAAGTGAAGTTTCCACGTATAATTCTAACGTTAAGGGGAGATTACCACCTGGAGGATTTTTTTCTGAACCTCTTTCTCCCTCATATTTAGCCCCATTGCTTGTGAGATTTAAAGACGCTTGCCCCACTAGTTTGGCGATTTTAAGAACCCTCGCCCCATTGCTGTCAATTTTAAGACCATTCGTGCCATTTAGGTGTCGATTTTTTCCTGGCGAGCGATAGCGAGCCTGTAATTTAAGGGGCACCGGCCTTCGGCCGGGAAATATTTCTACCGAAAAATGTACAAATTTATCTTGAAAGTGGGTCAAGGGGGAGTAATTTTAAGCTTGATGGAAGTCTAGGGAATCAACTAAAAACCTCCCCTTAAAACCTCCCCTTAAAACCTCCCCTTAAAACCTCCCCTTAAAACCTCCCCTTAAAACCTCCCCTTAAAACCTCCCCTTAAGACCTCCCCTTAAAACCTCCCCTTAAGACCTCCCCTTAAAACCTCCCCTTAAGGTGATATATTTAGCTATTTGGTTATGTATATTTATATTATATTTAGTATGTCTTGGTTTAATCCACCCTAGACCTCCCATCAAGCTTACGAAAATACCCCCAGACCCCCTTCGAGATAAATTTGTGCATTTTTCAGCCTATGAGCGGTCCCTCCTTAAGGGGAGGTTTTTAGTTGATTCCCTAGACTTCCATCAAGCTTAAAATTACTCCCCCTAGACCCCCTTTCAAGATAAATGTTTACATTTTTCGGTAGAAAACTGTCCCGGCCGAAGGCCGATTCCCCTTAAATTACAGGCTCGCTAGCGCTCGCCAGGGAAAATTCGACACCTAAATGGCACGAATGGTCTTAGAGTTGACAGAAATGGGGCGAGGGTTCTTAAAATCGCCAAACTAATGGGGCGAACGTCTTAAAATCTCAAAAGCAATGGGGCTAAACATGAGGGAGAAAGGGGTCCAGAAAAAAATCCTCCAGGTGGAAATCTCCCCTTAATTGCAGGCTCGCTATCGCTCCTCAGGAAAGAATCGACAACTAAATGGCACGAAAGGTCTTTAAATTGCCAAACTAATGGTAATTTACTTTGTATCTTTAATTTGTATCTTTAATTTGGTCTCTTTCTCATCGCCCCGTGTCCTTCTTGAATCCTTGATTACAGAAATGAACATTCGCCAGTTTCAGGCTGTGAGGAAGTTGGAGGTGTTGATATCGATAGGAAAGAGAATTGCCAGCTACAATACGTTCCTACTCCATTCATAAATACCTATAATTAAATTAATCATACTTTTAATCCATCAGAAACCTACAATATTATGGCATTTCTCCTCACACACACCAACACCATCACACACACACACACACACACACACACACACACACACACCTATTCTCTCTCTCTCTCTCTCTCACATACACACACACAAGAATGCGGTCTCTTTGGACTCAACTCCACAGAGGCCTTGGGTTTCCTGCGCTTGATAAGATTGGAATGGAAGTAGCACTGAGGGGGGGGGGAGGGGGTATGGAGGGGGAATGGGGAGGATGGGGGAAGAGGGAGGACGGAGGATAAGGAGGGAGGGGGAGTGGGTAGGAGGAGGGAGGGGGGAGGGAGAGGAGGGGGGGACGGGGGAGAGGGAAGATGGTAAGGGGAGGGGGGAGGGGAACTGGTGAGAGAAAAGAGAATGTGATGGATGAGATGGGGGGAGCAGGAGGGGGGTAGGGAGACTGGAAATAGAAGAGGAGGGGGAGAGTGATTGGAAAGAGTAGGAGGGGTGGGGGGGATGATGAAGGGGAAGCGAGTGAGGGCAAAGATATTGTGATGGATTGGGAGGGGAGAGAAGAGAAGGATTAGAAGATGGAAGAGGCAGATAGGGGAAGGATAGCGGAATAAGAGGAATTATAAGGAGGGGAAGGGGACGTTAATGTAATGAAAGGGAAGTAGAGAGAAGAGGAAGATTAGAAGATGGAAGAGGCAAATAGGGGAAGGACAGAGGATAAGAGAAAAATAAGAAGACAAACTAAAAAGAGGAGTATAAAGAACAAAGAATGAAGGAATACAAAACAAAAGACGAGACCGAGAAAGCGAGAACAAAAGAAGGAATACAAAAAAAAACGAAAGAACGAGACCAAGAAAGCGAGAACAAGAAGAAGGAATTAAAAAAAAAACACGAAATAAACGAGACCGAGAGAGCGAGGACCATTAGAAATAAGAAGTGTCTGAAGAATGCGAGGCCAAAGAGAGAGCGAGACAAAAAACAAGGTGGTACGGAGAATGCGGAAGGAAAGAAGAGCTAGGTCTGATAGGTGCTTGACGAAGTGTGATGAAGGGAGAGAGAGAGAGAGATTACATGAGGGAGATGGAGTTTGATAATCCAGAAAATAAATTAATATATAAATAATTAAAGGATGAATATATATATATATATATGACAGGAGTGAATGGAGAATGCTTGTGAATAGTTGAGTGAACACGAGGTCATTTGGAGTAAGGGGTCGGGCGCAAGTTGGACTAGATAATAGTCCATCAGGCGCCTGGCCCGGGGAGACGATTAATATGAAGGGTGTGCCTGGAAGTGTGGTGGGAGGGCCTGTGGCTTTGGCTCCGCTGCATGTCTGCCTGCCGAGATCGGTACCTCTCCGGGTGGTCAGGGGCCGGGGGAGTGCTGGAGCGACCTTGGTAACCCTGGTCTCTGGGTCTTCTCCTGGGTGACTTGGATGTGTGTGAGTTTGTGTTTTTTATCTGTGTTTATTTTGTGTTTTATGTTGTTTTTGTGTTTTCCCTGTTCTTGCTCTGTCTTGAGTCGGCTACCCCCAAAATGGGGATTGGGCCTGAGCATATAGATAGATAGATAGATATTTACTGTATATAAATTAATCGAGAACTTAACTCCTGGATAATACAGACGTGGTTCTGGTCAAATTCTGCCACAAGGACTACTGCCAGTAATTATATATTCAGATTACGAAAGATATATGCTGTACAAGTCTGAGGTTTAATTGAGGTAGTCTTTGCCCTTTTATTTTCCGCAGATCTTTCTTAGGATGTATAAAATCGTCTAGTGATAGCAAGAACAATCGGTCAAAATGCGTCATAGTCCTCAATGGGGTTACTATATACAAGGAATCTAACGACCCACGATCGAATCCCGGCTGGGCCAGATTTTACCCAGATAATCATGTTCAAAGTGTATATGTAATTAAGGGGCTTATTGGTAATCAAGCTGTAGTACATAGATTTACATAGATACACTGGCCACACAGACCTTACGATCCCAGCGAGGTGGTCAGGACTTAATTCTAGTAGAGAGAAAGATACCCGATAGTAAGGGAACGCGGAAGGAAAGGATAGCAGAGAGAGAGAGAGCACAAAGGAGTACAAAGGAAATCAAGCAACAACAGGTCTGGTGACCCTTCTAGGCTGCTTGTCCTCCAAAACACTGATGATCAAGTGTCCAAACAGTGGTTTAGAGTGGGTAAGGGAACATTGGAAAGGGAACTACTGCCCTGGAACTAATGTCCGTGGCAGGAGAGAGAGAGAGAGAGAGAGAGAGAGAGAGAGAGGAAAGGATAGCAGAGAATGTGTCAACGCAGGCAAAGGTTAGATTGGCAATTTGCAAGATATACAATAAATCCTGAGCGTCACAACAAGCTAATTCAAAGGTTAAGGGCACAGATATATAAGTTGTTGCAATACTCAGCTTCATGTACAGTCACCAGCATAAATACTGCGACATCAACTAGAAAACGTCAACTCTTTCATCACAAGAGGTTTATACTAAACTTAAGGGGGATGACCTGCTTTTTGTTATTTCTGTCCTTTTCTCTCTTTCTCTGGCTTGTATCCATTCGGCCCCATTCAGCCAACTATTTTAAGACGTTTATCCCCATCTAGGTGTCGATTTCTTCCTGGCGAGCGATAGCGAGCCAGCATTATATGAAAAAAACCCGGCTTCGCCGGAGACATTTTTCTGTCGAAAAATTTACAAATTTAGCCTACTGTCAAACAAAAATAAAAAATATGCTGGCTCGCTACCGCTCACCAGTAAAAAATTGACACCTGGATGGGGATAAACGTCTTAAAACAGTAGGCTGAATGGGGCCAAATGGATACAAGCCAGAGAAAGATAGAAAAGGACAGAACAAAAACAGGTCACCCTCCTTAATGGAATCGTCTGACAGAAGCCAGAATGAAATGTAGATTTAATTGTGAGTTTGAATAAAAGTTTAGCACAGTGTCGCAGTATTTATGGTCATGACTGTACAGTGGCGCTAATAAGTGATGTCTCGGCACCAAGTATGTATATATTTGATCAATAATTGGTATCAGCAATATCTAAGCTTCATTTCTACATATCGAGTGAAATATACTAATATGTTCCGACACTTACTCGTCCTATTCAACATCTGACAGACATTAATACAGTCCAGAACAAGCCAAACGTAATGACAGCTGAGAAATGACTTATTAGCGCGACCGTACGTAATCCCACTTCACCTTTGCATTCTATGAGCGCAATTAAGGGGAGATGGGCCGTTTTTTTGGTCCCCTTTCTCCCTCATGCTTATCCGCATTAGTTTTGAGATTATAAGACGTTCGCCCCATTAGCTTAGCGATTTTAACACCTTTCGCCCCATATCGTTGTAAATTTTAAGACCTTTAATGTCATTTAGATGTTGATTTTTTCATTCTGGCGAGCGATAGCAAGTGAGAGAGAGAGAGAGAGAGAGAGAGAGGGAATATAGAATGTCACTCCTTCCCGACTCTCACCATTGAACTTCCCAAATTTGATGACAGGAGTTGATGGTGTCCCCCCCCCCCCCCCGAGAGAGACCCCAAGATGATAGCAAACCAAATACACTCCATTCCGGTATATTGTATATATATTTATGGAATACCAATACCATTATCTCTCTCTCTCTCTCTCTCTCTCTCTCTCTCTCTCTCTCTCTCTCTCTCTCTCTCTCTCTCTCTCTCTCTCAAAATATATTGCATAATGTGTGTGCATTATATATATATATATATATATATATATATATATATATATATATATACAGTATACCCTAATTTTGGTTGATGTACTGCCTCGCCGGGACCAAAGGGTTTATAGTCTGTATATATACACAACTCTCTTCCACACGCACAAGCTTCTAGGAGGATTTTCCGAACCAGCAAGCCTCCAAAGTGACTCACTCATGTTGGTCTATTGAGAGGCCTCGCTGACATTGGTTTAAGGGAGAGAGGGCAGAGAGGAAGAGTAGGCAGGGCATAGTAGTAGTAGTAGTAGTAGTAGTAGTAGTAGCAGTAGTAGTAGTAGTAGTAGTAGTAGTAGTAGTAGTAGTAGTAGTAGTAGTAGTAGTAGTAGTAGTAGTAGTAGTAGTAGTAGCAGTAGTAGTAGTAGTAGTAGTAGTAGTAGTAGTAGTAGCAGTAGTAGTAGCAGTAGTAGTAGTAGCAACAGCGGCAAATGTAACAAATACATGCTCGCTATCGCTCGCTAGGAAGAAATCGACACCTAAATGACCCGAACGGTCTTAAAATTCACAAACTAATGAAGCAAACATCTTAAAATCTCATAACTAATGGGGCAAAACATGTATTTCTTTTTAGTTCCATATTAATTTTTTACTTCGTTTCTTTTGTTTCCCTTCACGTCTTTCCGTCTTGTCCCCTCGTCTCTCCCCTTCAGCCCGTATGTTAGGCTTGTGTACAATCTGTCCTCCTTTAGTTTATTCACATTTTTTCGCATTCTTCTCTCCTTCCTTGATTTTTCTCTCCTATTCCTTCTTCTGTTCTCACTTTCTTCTTCTGTCTCTTTCCTTACTTCCTTCCTTCTTCTTTCACTTTCTTCTTCTTCTGTTTCTATCCCTCCTTCCGTCTTTCCTACCACATATATTTTTTCTTCCCTTCCTTCCTGTGTTCAATCTTCCCGACTTCCTCCCATCTTTCGCTCCTTCCTTCTGTCTCTTTCCTTACTTCCTTCTTCTTTCACTTTCTTCTTCTGTTTCTATCCCTCCTTCCTTCTTTCCTACCACAAATATATAGTGTTTCTTCCCTTCCTTCCTGTGTTCAATCTTCCCTCCTTCCACCCATCTTTCTCTCCTTCCTTTCTGTCTCTTTCCTTACTTCCTTCCTTCATTTTTCACTTTCTACTTCTTTCCGTCTTTCCTATCTTTTTGTCTTCCCTTCCTTCTGTCCTTCCTTCCTTCCTGTGTTCAATCTTCCCGACTTCCTCCCATCTTTCTCTCCTCCTTTCTGTCTCTTTCCTTACTTCCTTCCTTCATTTTTCACTTTCTACTTCTTTCCGTCTTTCCTATCTTTTTGTCTTCCCTTCCTTCTGTCCTTCCTTCCTTCCTGTGTTCAATCTTCCCTCCTTCCTCCCATCTTTCTCTCCTCCTTTCTGTCTCCTTCCTTACTTCCTTCTGTCTTTCTCTCCTTCCTTCTGGCTGTCCTTACTTCATTCCTTTTCAACTACTGCTTGCGTCTCTGTCCCTCCTGCCTACCACATAAATTCTTTCATTTTTAACTTGTTTCCAAAATTATCATACTTTTTATCCATCAGAAACCCACATTATTATTATTGCATTTCTCTTTAATATCGATGTTCACGGCTCCAACTTCCTTATAGCCCGAAACTCGCAAGTGGTCAATTAAAACAAAAAAAATCTTCGTCATGTAGGTATATTTTCTCTTCTCAATAACATAACTAGAATGTTTAGTCTCCATTGTATATCTAGTTTAGAAATACATTTTCCAGGACAAGATATTAATACATACGGATTAAGGGGAGGTTTTTAGTTTGGTCTCTGGATATCCATCAAGCTTAAGATTACACCCCCTTGAGCCCCTTTCAAGATAAATTTGTACATTTTTCGGTAGAAAAATTTCCCGGCTGAAAGCCGATTCCTCTTAAATTACAGGCTCGCTGTCGCTCGCCAGGATAAAATCGACACCTAAATGGCACGAAAGGTCTTAAAATTGACAGAAATGGGTCGAAGGTTCTTAAAATCGTCAAAATGATGGGGCGAACGTCTTAAAATCTCAAAAGTAATGGGGGCTAAACATGAGGGAGAAAGGCGTCCAGAAAAAAGTCCCTCAAGTGGAAATCTCCCCTTAAGGAATTAGCTGTTGTTGTAATAATAATAAATGGAAGACGACAGGGATATAAACAAGAAAAAATTGAATATATATAAAATCATAGTAGTCCAGGAGAAATGGATAAGTGAAAATATAAATGGAATAACATGTGTATATAAATGTATAATGTAATAATGTGTAATAAATGTGTGGTTTTTTTTTTTAGTTAATATAGGAAGCGTTTCACATTTCCTATATTCCTATAGTGTTGTTTTCTGCCTTCATTTCCCTGACATATATTTACATAGATACACTGACCACACAGACCTTACGATCCCAGCGAGGTGGTGGTCAGGGCTTAATTCTAGTAGAGATCGCTAACCCGAGAGTAAGGGTACAGTGGAAAGAAAGATAGCAAAGAAGAAGGGAGGGAGTAGAGAGAGAGAGGGGGGAGGTAGAGAGAGAGAGGGGGGAGGTAGAGAGAGAGAGAGAGAGGGGGGGGGAGATATATAAAGAGAGAGAGATTGCTTTGGTCTTCAACCCTTTCAGTAATTAAATACCTGTTTTCAGTATATTCAGGTTATCATTGGACGATTTCATTACCTATCAATTGAATTAACGTAAGTGCAATTCAGTATTCGATTACTGTTCATGTTCTTGATGAAATGTATTGGTATTATGTTTCCGTTTTAGCTGTTCATATTTGTTTTGCAATTGTTGCCACTGGCGGAACAATGCATGATTTTTATTTTTTAAATCTCGTAATCTTTGTAGATTTACCAAGAACAATATTTGTACACGTCCATTTGATTAATTGGTTTTGCATTCTCGTGAGCTATTGTGTTATATATATATATATATATATATATATATATGTGTGTGTGTGTATATGTGTGTGTATTTGATTTATACTTATGTGTGTGTGTGTGTATCCCTGGCAGCATTCACTGTGTGCCTACCGGTGTTTCCGTGCGTCGCTTTGTTTGTTTTTAATCCTTCCAGAGCTTATGTACGGACTTATATGTATGTGTGTTTACCGAGGTATTGTTTACTTGTAATTCTGACAGTGCTAATATGTGTATGTATGTGTTTGTGTGTATGTGTGTATGTGTATGTGTGTTTACCGAGGTATTGTTTACTTGTAATTCTGACAGTGCTAATGTGTGTGTGTGTATGTGTGTGTGTGTGTATGTGTGTATGTGTATGTGTGTTTACCGAGGTATTGTTTACTTGTAATTCTGACAGTGCTAATGTGTATATGTGTGTGTGTGTGTGTATTCTTGACCAGCTGGCACAGAGGAGGGTAGATGGGATGTACAGTGGCGGCGCCGCAACGGCGTGGACCACGGGGCGCTAACTGACAGCCCTCAACTACAACCACAGGAACCACAGGTGTATGTGTGTGTGTGTGTGTGTGTGTGTGTGTATGTGTTTACCGAGTTATTGTTTACTCGTAATTCTGACAGTGCTAATGTGTGTGTGTGTGTGTTTATGAGAGTGCGTGTTTATGTGTGTGTGTGTTTGTGTGTCTGTGTGTGTGTTTTCCTAACGAAAAATTTACACATTTATTTTGAAGGGGGGTCTAGGTGGTGTAATTGTAAGCTTGATGGAGGTCTAGGGAACACACGAAACCCCTCCCCTTAACCCGTTGAGCACCAGGGACATCCTTATTATCATATGCTGGTAACGGTTTGATGATAATATTCAGCTTAGGAAGGACCTCTAGTAACAACGATACTTCAAATTATGCTAACCAACCCTTTTAACTACCACAGATCCCTCCTAAGCTGCATACAATCGACTAAATACAGCTAGAGTCAAACATAACACACTTCGCTGGTGTTCAAAGGGTTACTCACACCGCCAAGTAACCAACCCTCCAAATAACTCACTTGCTGCATAACCTGCGGGGGGGGGGGGGGGGGGGGGGCATTTTTTCCGCCCGTTAAGCTTGATTGCCCTACTTTGGAGCTCTCGTGGTGGGCCCTCTGTTTGCTGAGGCTATATGTTGACTTTTATTATTATTTCTTTATTATTTTTATTAGCACGAAAGATCTAAAAATTAACAAAGCAATGGGGCGAAACGTCTTAAAGTCGATAAACTAATGGGACAAGCATCTTAAACTATAAAAACTAATGGGGCTAAACATGAGGAAGAAGGGGGGGGGGGCAGAAAAACGACCCATTTCCCCTTCAATTGGTTAATGTTGTGTACTTTGGCTTCCTCGTGCAATAAATTCATGATCCCCTTTTTGTATATTGGCCTAGATGAGGGTTCGTGCGCTCCTCTCATGCTTAACCCTTTCACTACCGGGGCTATTGAGACGAGTTTATGCAGCTTAGGAAGGATCTGTGGTAGTTGAAAGGGTTAATGGAGCCCTGTCACTCTTTCAACTGGGGGAGGCACTCGTTACAGGCAGTTGTGCCTTTTGTATCCCTCATCCTTATAGAAGAAAAACACATACACACACACACACACACACACACAAACAGACACACATACACACACACACACACACACACACACACACACAAGCACACACGCCCAGTATATCAGAGCGTGGCGAGAAAAACAAACACAGACTCTTACATCCCTTATATGTGTGTGTGTGTGTGTGTGTGTGTGTGTGTGTGTGTGTGTGTGTGCGTGCGTGCGTGCGTGCATTTATTTGTATGTGCGTGTTTCTGCGTTAGTACGACAATATATATATATATATATATATATATATATATATATATATATATATATATATATATATATATATATATATATATAACATTGATCGTATAGGCTAAGTGCTTGGAAAATATTTGTGTTTTGAATGTATAGTAAATAGTTTATGTTGGAGAGGGAGAGGGAGAGGGAGAGAGTGAGAGTGAGAGAGAGGGAGAGGGAGTGAGATATTTACATAGATACACAGGCCACACAAACGTCATGATCCCGGCGAGGTTCCAGGACTTAATCCTAGTAGAGATAGCAACCCTAAGAGAAAGTGGAATGAAAGGATAGCAAAGATGAAGAGAGAGAGAGAGAGAGAGAGAGAGAGAGAGAGAGAGAGAGAGAGAGAGAGAGAGAGAGAGAGATAATGTGCTATACGCCTGTGTGTGTGTGTGTGCATGTGTGTATGTGTGTGTGTATGTGCAGGCAAGTGTGGTCGACAAATCTCCCAACTCTTCCAACTTGCCGTGACCTTAAAGGTGGCTGGGGGGAAACTTCTTCAGGTCCGTGTTAGTCCTTGGAAAATAGGCTAGTGGTAATTATGTATCGCCCGGAAGTTGTAGCTTGGCTCGTATGTGGATTGGAGTCATAGTGGGAGTTGAGAGATGGGATACATGGAAAGTGGGAGCTGAGGGATGGGATAGATGGGAAAGGCAGATAGATAGATACATAAAGGACACATAGTTACTTCACATATTCAAGTTGTGGCTAGGCTCTTATGTGGCCTGGAGTGATAGTGGGAGTTGAGGGATGTGATAGATGGGATAGGCAGATAGATAGATACATAAAGGACACATAGTTACTTCACATATTCAAGCTGTGGCTAGGCTCTTATGTGGCCTGGAGTGATAGTGGGAGTTGAGGGATGTGATAGATGGGATAGGCAGATAGATAGATACATAAAGTTGAGGGATGTGATAGATGGGATAGGCAGATAGATAGATACATAAGGAGAGGGATGTGATAGATGGGAAAGGCAGATAGATAGATACATAAAGGACACATAGTTACTTCACATATTCAAGTTGTGGCTAGGCTCTTATGTGGCCTGGAGTGATAGTGGGAGTTGAGGGATGTGATAGATGGGAAAGGCAGATAGATAGATACATAAAGGACACATAGTTACTTCACATATTCAAGTTGTGGCTAGGCTCTTATGTGGCCTGGAGTGATAGTGGGAGTTGAGGGATGTGATAGATGGGATAGGCAGATAGATAGATACATAATACATAATGCCCTGGTATCAATTCATCGGTATAGTTGCTTCTTATGTAGCCCAGAGTGATAGTGGAAGTTAACCCTTTGAGTACCAGCGACGTGGGTTATAGTTTGTTCTAACTTTATTTAGAGGATTTTGTGCAGCTTAGGAAGGATTTGTGGTAGTTAAAAGGGTTGGTTAACATAATTTGAAGCCATATTATTGCTAGAGGTCCTTCATAAGCTGAATAAAATCGTCTAATGGTTGCCAGAATATAATGAAAAGGACGTCACCGGTACTGTATGGGTTATGAGATAAGATAGATAGGAACACAGACAGATAGATGCATAGAAGATCAATAATTACATTTCACAATCGTTCATATATATGTGCATGGTAGCTGTGGGACAATTCAGTGTGCCGAATCCAACCTCTGGAATGGCTGCCCTGGGGTATTTAGGGTGGTTCTGTGCTCTCATGGAGGCTTGTTTATAAGTAACTTCATCCCCTATCTATCACGTGTATCTCGCTCTCTCTCTCTGTACAGTATGTATATGTATGTGTGTGTAGATGTATGTGTATGTATGTATGTGTGTGTGTGTGTGTGTGTATGTATGTATGTATGTTTTTTTTGTATTTATTTTTTTTTGTTTTTTTTAGCAGTTACGGTAATATGTTGTTATAGCCTTGTTGTAGCAGGGTGGGGGCTGGTGTGGGGCTGATTCACCAGGTGCAAGGGCTTCAGGGGGACTGTTGAGTCTTGCTGAGACACTGTTAGCGCTATATCAACATCGGCCACTGTGATGACATGATGGGGCTGTGTTGTGGCAAGGCTTTGTGGTACTGTTGTATGTAGATTATTTATGTATAGGGTGTGGAGGGAAAGATGTGGATGGTTAGATAGATATAGATGGGTAGATAGATCAGGAGAGAGAGAGAGAGAGTACAAAGGAGTACAAAGGAAATCAAGCAACAACAGATCTAGTGACCCTTCTAGGTTGCTTGTCCTCCAAAACACTGAGGATCAAGTGTCCAGACAGTGGTTTAGAGTGGGTAAGGGAACATTGGAAAGGGAATTACTGCCCTGGAACTAATGTCCGTGGCAGGATTAGGAAATTAGTAGGGGACAGATGGGTTAGTAATTGAGGGGGGGATAAAATAAAGTTATTCATTTACAAACGCAGTCAGTCGCGGGTTTTATGCGAGATATTTGCTAGATAAAAGAGAGAGATTATATATACAAATCTTTAATAATCGTTACGAAGACGGAGACATTCATTACGTGCAAGAGGGCTTATGAAATTAATAAGTGCACTATTTTGTTTTCTCTCCCTTTTTTTCCAGTGGATTTCTACCGACTTCCATAACCCCCATTTTAACTATTTAAGTATATGACGATGGGATGTACATTATATTTATCGATCATTAGGCTATATTATGCAGTTTACGAAGGACCTCTGGTAATCAAAGGGGTAAGACTATATCTCAATGATCCCTTTACGTCCCTAGATGATTTCCAAGCTTTTTCGAATCATCCAATAATAGCCAGATTACAATTATTAATAATCATTGCTGAAGGGGTAAATAATCTGCTCTTTGGGTAGTTAGTTATAATAGGACTTCAAAAGGCTATCAACCCTATTGGATTATTAAGCCAGCACACTGTAAGTCAGAAATAGCGTCATGACTGGAGCCCCTTTTCGAGAACTCCAGTCCCTTGCATCAACCCACAACATAAAACTCATTTCCCGTCCCACGTACCTCTCCCTGGAAATAACATGCACGAAAGTAAAATTCCACCAAAGTTTAAGGGGAGGTTTTTAGTGTGTTTCCTAGACTTCCATCAAGCTTGAAATTACACCCCCATGACCCCCTTTCAAGATAAATGTGTACATTTTTCGGTAGAAAAATGTCCCGGCCGAAAGCCGGTTCCTCTTAAATTACAGGCTCGCTATCGCTCGCCAGGAAAAAATCGACACCTTAATGGGACGAAAGGTCTTAAAAGTGACATAAATGGGGTGAAAGTTCTTAAAATCGCCAAACTAATGGGGCGAAAGTCTTAAAATCTCAAAAGCAATAGGGCTAAACATGAGGGAGAAAGGGGTAAAGAAAAAAATCCCTCAAGTGGAAATCCCTCCTTAAATTCTCCATCCACAACTGTCCAAATGTATTTCCCACGAACTGTGAACTGTGAACTGTGAACTGTGAACTGTGAACTGTGAACTGTTAACTGTGAACTGTGAACTGTGACCTGTGAACTGTGACCTGTGACCTGTGAACTGTGAACTGTGAACTGTGACCTGTGAACTGTGAACTGTGAACTGTGACCTGTGAACTGTGAACTGTGAACTGTGACCTGTGAACTGTGACCTGTGACCTGTGAACTGTGAACTGTGAACTGTGAACTGTGAACTGTGACCTGTGACCTGTGAACTGTGACCTGTGAACTGTGACCTGTGAACTGTGACCTGTGAACTGTGACCTGTGACCTGTGAACTGTGAACTGTGAACTGTGACCTGTGAACTGTGAACTGTGAACTGTGAACTGTGACCTGTGAACTGTGACCTGTGAACTGTGAACTGTGAACTGTGAACTGTGACCTGTGAACTGTGAACTGTGACCTGTGAACTGTGACCTGTGAACTGTGAACTGTGAACTGTGAACTGTGACCTGTGAACTGTGAACTGTGAACTGTGAACTGTGACCTGTGAACTGTGAACTGTGAACTGTGACCTGTGAACTGTGACCTGTGAACTGTGAACTGTGACCTGTGAACTGTGAACTGTGAACTGTGAACTGTGACCTGTGAACTGTGAACTGTGACCTGTGACCTGTGAACTGTGAACTGTGAACTGTGAACTGTGACCTGTGAACTGTGAACTGTGAACTGTGAACTGTGAACTGTGACCTGTGAACTGTGAACTGTGAACTCATTAGAAACATGGCTTCTGCTCCTTTTAAATGTGTTTAGCTTGTCTTCTAGCATAAAACAAATATATATATATATATAAATAAATATATATATATATTTTAAGATTATATACTGTGTTATTTAATATGCCTGCTTAGATATTATATATTTCTGGTTAAGGGGAGGTTTCCACTTGAGGGATTTTTTTTTTCGAACTTCCTTCTACCTCATGTTTAGCCCCATTGCTTTTGAGATGTTAAGACGTTTGCCTCATTAGTTTAGCGATTTTAATAACTTTCGCCCCATTTCTGTCAAATTTAAGACGTTTCGTGCCATTTAAGTGTCGATTTTTCCTGGCGACCGATAGCGAGCCTGTAACTTAAGAGGAACATTTCGGCCGGGACATTTTTATACTAAAAAATGTACATATTTATCTTGAAACGGGGTCTAGGGGATGTAATTTTAAGCTTGATGGAGGTCTAAGCAACACACTAGAAACCTCCCCTTAAATCTACACAGGTTTGCCGCCTGATGTGGTTATATGTACAGTAACCTAAATAAATACATGGACCCCCCCCCCCTATGCTTTGCTTGGTGCAATTATCACGATCTGCATTGAATACTTGGTGGAACTTGGTGGTTGTCCATAAATGGTTTATAATCATAGTTGCGTAGTTGATGTACGGACAATTATTGTTATCATACAGTCGTGTCCGGAGATCCACTTCGATAATTAGAAAGGGGTGAGGTCCCGGAATTTTCAGCCAAAGAGCATCAATGGCGGCGCATCAATTTGCATCAGTGTGCAACATAACCGAGACAATGCAAAGGCCGGTTCCTCCTATTTTACAGGCTCGCTATCGCTCGCCAGGAAACAAATGACACCTACTATGGGTTTCAGAGGCCGTGTGGCATCGTTTTCCGGGAATAACTTATTAAGGGGAGGTTTTTAGTTGATTCCCTAGACTTCCATCAAGCTTAAAATTGTTCCCCCTTGAATTTACAAATTTATCTTGAAAGGGGGTTTCAAGATAAATTTGTAAATTTTTCGGTAGAAAAATTTCCCGGCCGAAGGCCGGTTCCCCTTAAATTACAGGCTCGCTATCGCTCGCCAGGAAAAAATCGACACCTAAATGGCACGAATGGTCTTAAAATTGACAGAAATGGGGCGAGGGTTCTTAAAATCGCCAAACTAATGGGGCAAGCGTCTTTAAATCTCACAAGCAATGGTGCTAAGCATGAGAGAGAAAGAGGTTCAGAAAAAAATCCTCCAGGTGGAAATCTCCCTTAACAAACAGTTGGATCAGTATGATATTTTGACACAGCCTTGTTCACACCGTCCCCTAATTTTTGTCAATATAGTGCATTACCAAAAGTGTAGAAATAAGCCACTTGTCCCCGTGTCATGAGGTTAAAGTCGCACATTAATGACTAAGAAACGGACAAGGCTACCGTGGCTTACCTGTGAGAACCACCACACCATTATTGCTCCTCCATCAAACACGGTAGTTATCAGCCACCACCCAACCCTATTATCGCCTTTAAATTCAAGTTATCTGTCAATATCAAGTGTAAATAATACAAACATACATACAACTCACCAGTGTTTTTTTTTTTTTCTTTTTTTTTTTTTTTTTGTGGTCGAGTGTACGCGTCAGTATCTGCAACCGGACTTCTTTATACGAACCTTCCACGCGCGTGTATGCATCCCCAATCACCATAAATCAGACGTATTATAACACCACATACGGCCAAATAACAGGGTATTATATATATAAATTACTGGGCCTCAAGCGGAAAAAAAATACTTCATATTATCCTCAATTATGTATAAGAAAATCGGAGAGAGAGAGAGAGAGTGTGTGTGTGTGTGAGGGAGAGATATAGAGAGTGTGGGGGTGTGGGGGTGTGTGTGTGTTAAAGCGAGTGAGAGTGAGTGAGATTTACATAGATACCCCAAGTAAAGAGTAGTGAAAGACAAGAATAGCACGGAAAAAACGCTAGAAGAGAGAGAGAGAGAGATTAATTGAATATTTAATTAACGAACATATCAAGAGACAAATATAACCATACAGACATTGGCTTACGAAAACAGCTGCTCCTGAACCTGCATCGAATAGTATATAATTAATTAGACAACCTTAGGTAAACCCGCTTGACCTATCTCCCATTAAATATTCTAATAACGAAGAGCGAGAGTTTAATATTCTCATCACGTATCCAATTAATATCGAAACAGCGATGAAGTATTCTAATAGCGGAAATAAAGAGAATGTTACACTTACCTTTGCCTTTTGTCTCCTTCATACACTGTAAACAAAGAACAATGATGAACTATTCTAATTAACCCATACAGTCATTTTCATCACACTCTGGCAACCACTAGACGATTATATTCAGCTTAGGAAGGACCTCTAGCAATAGTAAGGCTTCAAACTATCTCAACCAACCTCTTTAACTAACACAGAACCTTCCTAAGTTGCGTAATGTCGTCAAAATATAGGTTGAATAAAAGGTAAACACGTCGCTGGTACTCAAAGGGTTAACGAATATAAAGATAATAATATTCTAATCACAAATCGAATATAAACTTACATATTTAGGCAACACAGTTTCTAATGCCAATATAATATAGCGAGTAAACAGGGTTAGCAACGAAGCTTTCTAGGCAAACGCTATATTTGCTATTGATGGAAAAATTAACTCACTCGCATATCAAACATATATATTTAGGCAGCGATAAATATTAGCGATGTCGGAAATAATGCGAGTAATATCCTGATTTTACATCGACTATATATATTTAGGCAGAGATTAATATTAGCGATGTTGGAACGAAGAGATATCCTGATCTTAATTGCTATTGAAAGTCATGTCTCAGCGCATATCAAAATTTATTTAGCTAGCGAAATATTAGCGTCTGAAATGCGAGATGGTTGGTATATTATTTTACAGAGATTAACAGTTTTGGAAAAACCAGCAAATAGAATAATCATACATGATCCTTCCGGGATTCGAACTCAGGACACCACACCCAGAACATAAGCATAAGACATCACTTGTTTGGCCGACTGTACATCGATTATATATATATTTAGGCAACGATAAATAATAGTGATGTTGGAAATAACGAGACTAATAAAGAAGGGAGTAATAAAGAAGGGAGTAATAAAGAAGGGAGCAATAAAGAAGGGAGTAATAAAGAAGGGAGTAATAAAGAAGGGAGTAATAAAGAAGGCAGCAATAAATAAGGGAGTAATAAAGAAGGCAGCAATAAAAAAGGCAGCAATAAAGAAGGGAGGAATAAAGAAGGGAGTAATAAAGAAGGCAGCAATAAAGAAGGGAGTAATAAAGAAGGGAGCAAAGGGAGTAATAAAGAAGGGAGTAATAAAGAAGGCAGCAATAAATAAGGGAGTAATAAAGAAGGCAGCAATAAAGAAGGCAGCAATAAAGAAGGGAGGAATAAAGAAGGGAGTAATAAAGAAGGGAGTAATAAAGAAGGGAGTAATAAAGAAGGGAGTAATAAAGAAGGGAGTAATAAAGAAGGGAGTAATAAAGAAGGGAGTAATAAAGAAGGGAGTAATAAAGAAGGGAGTAATAAAGAAGGGAGTAATAAAGAAGGGAGAAATAAAGAAGGGAGCAATAAATAAGGGAGGATAATAATTGTTGCCGTGGTGGTCAAGAAAATTATAAGGGGAAGGGGAAACGAGAGAGAGAGAGAGAGATAGAGAGAGAGAGAGAGAGAGAGAGAGAGAGAGAGAGAGCGAGAGAGAGAGAGAGCTATTATTAATGCTATTATTAACGTTACCATTATTATTATTATCAGTATTATTAGTTTTCGTATTATTAACTTATAAATCGTAATACTATTGTGTTGTAGTATCGGTAAAGAATACAATTAAAAATAAAACAGGAAAAGTGGGGATTGGGCCTGAATATATATAAAATAGAATAATATTAACTGGTATTACAATATATCGAGTCCTTCCTCTGCCTTCTGCCTCTTTCTTATCGCTCATTCCACATTAATTATTATTATTATAAATATTAATATTACTTGTATTATTATTATCGTTGTTATTGTTATTATTATTATTATTATTATTATTATTATTATATTAATTATTATTATTATTATTATTATTATTATTATTATTATTATTGGTTTTAGTATTATTCACTTAAGGGGAGACAGACCGTTTTTCTGGACACTCTTCTCCCTAATGTTTAGCCCCACTAGTTTTGAGATTCTAAGACGTTGGTTCCATATTTGGGGATTTAATGACCTTTCACCCCATTTCTTTGTCAATATTAGGACCCTTCGTGCCATTTAGGTGTCGATTTTTTCCTGGCGAGCGATGGCGAGCCTGTAATTTTAGGAGGAATCGGCCTTTGGCCAGGATATTTTTCTACCGAAAAATTTACAAATCTATCTAGAAGGGGGCGTAGGGGGTGTTTTTCTAAGCTTGATGGAGGTCTAGGGAGGAAAATAAAACACAAATATGAATCCTGAATGCCGTGTGTGATAACTCGGGTTCGAATCCTGGTGTATCACAATTATATGCTTTCATTAATTTCATTGGAGGAGTTTGGTGTTGGGGTGAAAATAATAAACAATAGATTAATAGACCAAACAATAAGGGGAATATCAATGCTATTGTTAGTATTAAATGGTATTATAATATTATCTCTCGAGTGCCTCCTCCTCCTCTGCCTTCTTCTTCTTCCTCTCTCTTATCACTCCTTCCAACCTCTGAATCCTGACCTGCCTATTGTGTGTGTGGAACCTAAAGTCAATGGGGGGAGAGAGAGAGAGAGAGAGAGAGAGAGAGAGAGAGAGAGAGAGAGAGAGGGGAGAGAGAGAGAGATGAGAGACGAGAGAGAAGAGGAGAGAGAGAGAGAGGAGAGGAGAGAGAGAGAGAGAGAGGGAGGAAGAGGAGATGAGGAGAGAAGAGAGAGAGTAAAAAAAATACGGAAAATAATTAATCTAGAGAGAGAGAGAGAGAGAGTGAGAGAGAGAGTGAGAGTGAGGAGAGAGAGAGAAATCAATTCACCAAATAAGGGAAATAAGGCATCTACAGAAAAAGAGAGGGAGAGAGAGAGAGAGAGAGAGCATGAGACAGAGAGATAGAAATCAATACACCAAATAAGGACAATAATGAATCTACAGAGAAAGAGAGAGAGAGAGAGAGAGACAGAGAGAGAGAGAGATCAATACAAAACATACGGACAATAATGAATCTATAGAGAGAGAGAGAGAGAGAGAGAGAGAGAGAGAGAATGATTACAGACTTTCATAATCTATGATGTAAAAATGTATCTTGAAAGGGAGTCTAGGGGGGTCTTTTTTTAAAGTTTGATGAAGGTCTAGCGAGGACACTAGAAAAATAATAAATAAATGAAAAAATCGACCAAAAAGTGAAGCATCGGGGTTACGTTATACATTCCACATACTCGAAATTAATAGAAAAACCCTGTCGTTTGCTGATTAAGGCGAGATGGGTCGTTTTTCTAGCCCCCTTCTTCCTCATGTTTAGCCCCAAAATGGCTCCCAAAGACCAAGTTGACCATTCTCTCTTACTTCAGGCTCTCTACACCCTTCCTACAACCTGAAATAGATATACCAGTTCACAGAAAACGGGAACTTTCCAGAATGTATATAGTTTAAACAATTTCACCCTAAAATGTATTTTTTGTGTACGTCTATTCATAACACATGTTATACATATCTGGCTTTTGTTATTATTATTATTATTATTATTATTATTATTATTATTAGTAGTAGTAGTAGTAGTAGTAGTAGTAGTAGTAGTATTTGCATTATTATCATTATCATCATCATTATAATTATTATTATTATTACTATTACTACTATTATTATTTTATTATTATTACGATTATTATTATTATTATTATTATTATTATTATTATTATTATTATTATTATTATTGTTTATTTATTTATTAATTTATGTGTTTTTCATATCGGCCGGGATAGTTTCGTACTGAGAAAATATATATATTTAACTTGAAGGTGGGTCTGAGGGGCTTTTTTTTACCTTAGTCTATTGGGCAAAGTAATACAAAATTGCTCGAAAATGGCTAGATCTACGAAAATCCTCAATATTATTTAAGGGGAGTGACCTGCTTATTTCTCTTTCTTGGTTGTCAAAGAAAAAAAATGCAACAGGGTGAATACATTTTTCTATTTTGTGTTTCTATTGTTCTATGCATTTGTTGATATATTGCTGTGTTTTGTTTTGGACGTTTATGAATTCGGCTAACTGCACATTACACCAACACAAAACTATGAGGATTTATCATGACTCAAGTGCATTTTAAATTGATTATATGATTTCTATAGTAATTTGTCATGCCAATAAATATTATCACAAATTATAACAATACCACTCCAAACATTGATACCAACTATTACCACATTTCACACCACGTCACACCAACTACACCATCACCACCACCACATACAATAACACCACCACATTCAAATCCAGCAACACAACCACCATTATCAACACCACTACCATACACATTAACACCATCACTACCACCACAACTACAGCAACATCATTACCACCACAACACCTTAGCACCACAACATCACCACCACCACTGACCACCAAACATAAAACCACCACATTCGACCAACAACAACACCAACCCAACCACAACACCACCCATCAACCACACCACTGAACCACAACACACCACCACATACATTAACACCATCATTACCACCACTAACCCAAGCATACAACACAATAACATACCAAAAACAACCACCAACAACACCACCACACTGACCACCAGCAACACCACCACACTGAACACCAACAACACCACCACATACATTATAGCACAACTCACACATCAACTATTCACCACCACCACATATACCACCATAATTAACCACCACCAACAACAACAAACACCTCAAACCCAACACTACCTCTATTATAAACACCACCAACCACCAACACCACCATTGAACCAACACCACCACCACCAACTCCATTTGACCTTCCTTTACACAATATACCACTGTTTAAGTCAACGACCGGTTTCTTATGCCGTGGTTAACCGTCAGACCAGGGTCAAACTTTAATGTGACACCTCCATTTTTGACCGACTTACTGTGATAAAGTTTTTCATAGAGATTGTCCTGTCATACAATTTCCTAATCCTTGTTGGTGCGTTGTCGGGCTAGGTGCTTATGTCTTGGGTTAGTGGCTGTCCCTTGAGTTCGTTATGGACAAAGAAATATGAGGTCTTGTTATTGACAAAGGACAGAGGTGAAAGGTTCTGTATTGACAAGGAGGAGGTCGAAAGGTATGTTATTGACAAAGACTAGTGAAACAGGTTAGTTATTGACAAAGACATGAGGTGAAAGGTCTTGTTATTGACCAAGACAGGCCACATGAGGTGAAAGGTTCTTGTTATTGTTGATTTAGGTAAAAGGTCTGTAATATTGACAAAGACATGAGGTGAAAGGTCTGTTATTGACAAAGACATGAGGTGAAAGTCTTGTTATTGACAAAGACATGAGGGAAAGGTCTTAATTGACAAAGGTGATTTAGTCTTGTTATTGACCCATGAGGTGAAAATTATTGACAAAGACATGAGGTGAAAGGTCTTGTTTTGACAAAGATACATGAGGTGAAAGGTTCTTGTTCGATAGACAAAAATGACAAAGACATGAGGTGAAAGGTCTTATTGACAAAGACATGAGGTGAAAGGTCTTGTTATTGACAAAGACATGAGGTGAAAGGTCTTGTTATTGACAAAGACATGAGGTGAAAGGTCTTGTTATTGACAAAGACATGAGGTGAAAGGTCTTGTTATTGACAAAGACATGAGAGGTGAAAGGTCTTGTTATTGACAAAGACATGAGGTGAAAGGTCTTGTTATTGACAAAGACATGAGGTGAAAGGTCTTGTTATTGACAAAGACATGAGGTGAAAGGTCTTGTTATTGACAAAGACATGAGGTGAAAGGTCTTATAATTGACAAAGACATGAGGTGAAAGGTCTTGTTATTGACAAAGACATGAGGTGAAAGGTCTTGTTATTGACAAAGACATGAGGTGAAAGGTCTTGTTATTGACAAAGACATGAGGTGAAAGGTCTTATAATTGACAAAGACATGAGGTGAAAGGTCTTGTTATTGACAAAGACATGAGGTGAAAGGTCTTGTTATTGACAAAGACATGAGGTGAAAGGTCTTGTTATTGACAAAGACATGAGGTGAAAGGTCTTATTATTGACAAAGACATGAGGTGAAAGGTCTTATTATTGACAAAGACATGAGGTGAAAGGTCTTATAATCAGAAAACTAAAAAAAACGAACGTCTTAAAATTAGAAAACTAATGGGGGCTAAACATGAGGAAGAAGAAGGGGGACCCGAAAAACAAAGCATCCTCTCTTAAGGGGAGGTATTTAGTTTGTTCCCTAGACCTCCATCAAGCTTAAAATTACACCCCCTTGAGTCCCTTTCGAGATATATTTGTACATTTTTCGGTAGAAAAATGTCCCGGCCGAAGGCCGGTTCCTCTTTAAATACAGGCTCGCTATCGCTCGCCAGGATAAAAACGACACCTGAATGGCACGAAAGGTCTTAATATGGGGTGAAAGTTCTTAAAATCGCTAAACTAATGGGACAAACTTTTTATAATATCAAAAGCAATGGGGCTAAACATGAGGGAGAAAGGGGTCAAGCAAAAAATCCCTCAAGTCGAGATCTCCCCTTAAAGGAGCGGAATTTGATACAGCGCCGTTTTTAGACTTTTTTGCTTGTTGTCATTGTTGTTTGTTTTTGTTTTTGTTTTTCTTCCGATAACGAGGTATGGATTTCAAACCTTTTTTTTTCGTTCGCCTGTGCATGGTATACTATTTCGGGGTTGATTTAGAAACTTTATTCATTATGTATATATATATATACTGTATAATGTATACTGTAGATAGATAGATAGATAGATAGAGATAGATGGATAGATTAGATATAGATAGATTAAAATGTAAAACTTGCAAACTAAACAAACCAAAATTGGGACAAGGACAATATAAAGTCAAATTAAATTATCAAAATCGCTATGTGGAAACAACGCTTACTAAAATGAAAATTATTAAATACAAGAACACAATCCACCACATAGGGTGTACATTACTACATGAGCAAGTTAATCTGAGATAGATAGATAAATTAATGTTGATATCTTAAGACGTTCGTCCCATTAGTTTGGTATTATAAGATCTTCGCCCCATTTCTTTGTCAATTTTAAGACCTTTGGAGTCAGTTAAGAGTCGATTTTTCTTCTTGGCGAGCGATAGCGACCCTGCACTTTAGGAGAAGCAGTGATTTGACCGGCACAATTTTTTTCTTTTTTCCGAAGGGGGGGTCTTGGGTGTATTTTTCTATCTATTCATCTATTTATATATATGTTCAAGCTTGATAGAGTTCTAGGGAGGAAACTAAAAAAATAAAAACTTATAATATAAATGAATAAAAGTATATATTAATTATAATATAGCAAAACACACTCCATTAATCCAACAGGCACCATACACATACTGTAAATAGTCATAAACATGTATTGATAGCAAGGTAGATCAATAGTTGCACAGTTGTATATAGAAAGATTGATAGTATGATATTGCCTGTGTCTATTATCTGTGTGTAACTAAGGCTCTCTCTCTCTCTCTCTCTCTCTCTCTCTCTCTCTCTCTCTCTCTCTCTCTCTCTCTCTCTCTCTCTCTCTCTCTCTCTCTCTCTCTCTCTCTCTGTCTATATGTGTAGCTAAGTCTCTCTCACGATCTAGCTCTCACTCTCTCTCTCTCTCTCTTTCTCTGTCTATATCTGTGTGTAACTAAGGCTGTCTGTCTGTGTGAGAGTATATGTGCATGGAAGATATACGAGAAGCGACACAAGACAGATACGTGCTGGTTACTGAAATTGTTGGATCTGAGAGGGTGTATGTGTGTCGCTCTCTCTCTTTCTCATTCTCTCTCTCTCTCTCTCTCTCTCTCTCTCTCTCTCCCTCTCTCTCTGTATCTATCTACCTATCTATCTATTTAAGTCTATATTACTCTCACAATCTCTTTAATTCACTCTCACTCACTCACTCTCACTCACTCACTCTCTCTCTCTCTCTCTCTCTACCTATCTATCTATTTATGTCTCCCATATTACTCTCACAATCTCTCTCACACTCTCTAACTCTCTCTCTCTCTCTCTCTCTCTCTCTCTCTTTTGTGCATTCATAATCTTTCATTTGATTTGGGTTTTGTTATTAATACTAGAATTAATTTAGTCCTGCTCACCTCACTTGTACAGTAGTCTCTCTCTCTCTCTCTCTCTCTCTCTCTCTCTCTCTCTCTCTCTCTCTCTCTCTCTCTCTCTCTCGCTCTCTCCCCTATCACGCCACGTCTCCCTGCAACACCCTTCACAGCCAATGACATGAAGTTATAAGAGCTCTCCCCCCACCCACACCTCCCTCCGGCCCACACACCTGTACTTTACCCACATCAAATATTTACACGGCCTCGATGGAAGCTATAAGTCCCGGTTCCTTCTTACACTCGCACGCACACACGCACGCACGAGTACAGTCACGTTCCAAAGGATTGTTGTGTATAAGGTTGCTAAATAAATCGCTGCCTGACCATCTTGTTACCCAGCACTAAAGTTTATT
>CM064574.1:3137030-3142030 GCA_032716605.1 Paralithodes platypus
TTATACGTTTAAAAAGGGTTGAAATAACTCCATACGTTTAAAAAGGGTTGAAATAACTCCATACGTTTAAAAAGGGTTGAAATAACTTTATACGTTTAAAAAGGGTTGAAATAACTCCATACGTTTAAAAAGGGTTGAAATAACTCCATACGTTTAAAAAGGGTTGAAATAACTCCATACGTTTAAAAAGGGTTGAAATAACTCCATACGTTTAAAAAGGGTTGAAATAACTCCATACGTTTAAAAAGGGTTGAAATAACTCCATATGTTTAAAAAGGGTTGAAATAGCTTTATACGTTTAAAAAGGGTTGAAATTACTTTAAAGGGTTGAACTAACTTTATACGTTTAAAAAAGGATTGAAATATTTGTATACGTTTTTAAAAGGGTTGAAATAACTTTAAAGGGTTGAAATAACTTTATACGCTTAGAAAAGGGTTGAAATAACTTTAAAGGGTTGAAATAACTTTAAAGGGTTGAAATAACTTTATAAGTTTAAAAAAGGGTTGCAATAACTTAATACGTTTCTTTGCATGCATTATTGAATTCTGATGCTAACTAAAAATATTCTTTTTTGGCGCAGTGACCAAAAATATTTGATTTATTTCTGAACCAAGCCAACAATCCCTTGATCTCCTCTATCTCTGTGTTTGTTTGCTTGTGTGCCTCTCTCTCTCTCTCTCTCTCTGTCTCTCTCTCTCTCTCTCTCTCTCTCTCTCTCTCTCTCTCTTTTCCTCACTTTTTACAGCTCTCTTATTCTCACTTTCTACATCTCGCTCTCTCTTTCTCTCACTTTCTACATCTCTCTCTCTCTCTCTCTCTCTCTCTCTCTCTCTCTCTCTCTCTCTCTCTCTCTCTCTCTCTCTCTCTCTCTCTCTCTCTCTCTCTCTCTCTCTCTCTCTCTCTCTCTCTCTCTCTCTCTCTCTCTCTCTCTCCCTGCTCCCAATATATTCCACATGCAAATATTTATATCTCACGCTGGAAAAGGGAAGTTCTATTAATTGCCTCTAAAAAAAAAATATATATATATATTATATATATATATAATAAAAACGATGGAAGAGGAATATCATACTGTATCTTAACTCATATAAATCAAAATCATATATAATATTGGTTCTAATAATTAAATCAATATAGCACAGAATTGAAAACCAAGGATGCAATTCTTTAAAATAGGCAGTATCATAATAATTTCGAAGACGATTACATACATTTGGTACTTAATGGATAATAATATATAAACGATACATATAAGCTTTAAAATGAAATATAAAATTAAACCGAAAAAGAAACAAAAAATATATATATATACCGGTATATACAGTATATATGCATTGCAACTGGAGATCACATTCTGTACATGGAATAATTCTGAATAATTACTCACCAGATGATACGATAAACACAAGAATCCACTGATTATGCAGTAGATATGCTAATTAAGGGCTACTTTTTTTCTGGATCCCCTCACCCGTGTGTTTAGCCCCAATCGTCTTAATGTTTTAAGACGTTTGCCCCATGAATTGGACTATTTATAGAAAAAAGGTTACTTCCACTTCGCCAATCCCCAGCAACTCATATCAAATCGCGAACCATGATATATAGGAATACAAAGGAAGGCAAGCAACAAAAGATCTAGTGGTTCTTACTAGGCTGCTTGTAAATACATAGATTACCACAACCATTAAATGAAGTGTTTCAGCTCCAGAAAGACTGTGGTCAGAAAACAAAGTTATAGATACTGAAACGGTTTACATTTTACGCTTGCACAAACGCAGTCAGTCGGGGGTTCGTGGCAAGATATTTATCAAGGCGATATTTGAATGTCTGGACTGTATGGCACTCCACAACACTTCGACGCTAGACAGACCTTGAACCTCCTTACAGACCAACATTCATAAGTCATCAATTTCCCATAACTTATACGGTATATTATTAATTTCACCTCAACACCAAACACCTCCAACGAAATTAATGAAAGCATATATTATGTGGTCCACCGGGATTCGAACCTGGGTTATCACACACAGATTTTTAAACGCTCTAACCAGTACACCACCAACCAAATCTACGCCAAACATACGCCATCTACGCCGAACATATTGACACTAAACAAACCTTGAACTTCATTATAGGTCGAAGTTGGAGCTGTAAACATCGATATTTAGCAGAATTACCAGCTAAAATACAGCTGTAGTGCTAATAAACTCATAAAACTCAATTAAACATATTTTGTATCCATCAGTAAACTACATTAATATTGCAGTTATGTTCAATAGCAATATTCACGGCTCGAACTTCCTTAAGGGGAGATTTCCACTTGAGGGATTTTTTTCTCGACTCCTTTCTCCCTCATGTTTAGCCCCATTGTTTTTTCTAATTTTAAGACGTTCGCCCCAGTATTTTGACGATTTTAAGAACTTTCGACCCAATTCTGTCATTTTAAGACCTTTCGTGCCATTTAGGTGTCGATTTTATCCTGGCGAGCGATAGCGAGCCTGTAATTTAAGAGGAACCGGCTCTCAGCCGGGACATTTTTCTACCGAAAAATGTACAAATTTATCTTGAAAGGGGGCTGAAGTCCCGTAATCTTAAGCTTCATGGATATCTAGAGACCAAACTAAAAACCTCCCCTTAAAGGTCAAATTTCGCGAGTGGTCAATAGATATAGTGAAAGGAGATTGGGAAAGTGAGGCTGGAGCGACAATGGGAACAGTTGAATGGGAGTGGTTAAGGGGAGGCAGACCGTTTTTCTGGACCTCCTTATCCTTCATGTTTAGCCCCATTTTGTTTAGCTTAGAAGACGTTCGGCCCATTAGTTTGGCTATTTAAACACCTTTCGCTCCATTTCGTTGTCAATTTTAAGACCTTTCGTGCCATTTAGGTGTCGATTATATCCTGGCGAGCGAAAGCGAGCCTGAAATTTTAAGAGGATTTTTTTTCTACCGAATAATGTACACATTTATCTTGAAGGGGGGTCTAGGGGGTGTTTTTCTAAGCTTGATGGAGGTCTAGCGAGGAAACTAAAAAAAAATATATGAAGAAATGAATTAATAGACCAAACAAACTGCCACTGTCCCCTTAAGGAGGTTAATTGGTGCCGGACAAGCGAGGAGGACAGAAAGCAATGAAGTAATTCGTCCCAACAGTTTCAGTGGTCGAACAAGGTCATTTTTTTTTTTTTTTTTTTTATATATATATATATATATATATATATATATATATATATATATATATATATATATATTTTGTGTATTGGTATATTATTATTATTATTATTTTCATTATTGTTATTACTCTTATTATTATTATTATTTATTTATTTATTTATTTTTAGTTTCTTTGGGAATTTCAGGACCTTTCGAGCCATTTACGTGTCGATTTTTTTCCTAGCGAGCGATAGCGTGCCTACAATTTAGGAAGAACCGACTTTCGACTGGGGCATGCAAAACATTTATCTCAAAAGGGGGGGTCTTGGGTTTATTTGTGAAGGGGGGGTGACCTGTTTTTTGTTATTTCTGTCCTTTTCTCTCTTTCTCTGGCTTGTATCTATTCTGCCCCATTCAGCCAACTATTTTAAGACGTTTATCCCCATCTAGGTGTCGATTTCTTCCTGGCGAGCGATAGCGAGCCAGCATTATATGAAGAAATCCGGCTTCGCCGGAGAAATTTTTCTATCGAAAAATGTACAAATTTAGCCTGCTGTCAAACAAAAATAAAAAATATGCTGGCTCGCTACCGCTCACCAGTAAAAAATTGACACCTGGATGGGGATAAACGTCTTAAAAAAACAGTAGGCTGAATGGGGCCAAATGGATACAAGCCAGAGAAAGATAGAAAAGGACAGAACAAAAACAGGTCACCCCCCTTAAGCTTGATGGACGTCTCGAGTAGATATAAAGAAATCAATAACAATCTATCTATCTATTGCTGGACGCCGTGATCTCCGAAGGGGTGGACACGAACGAAACGCCCCCCTGCACCTCTGTCCCCAGTCAGTCGACGTCCTTCCTACCATCCAGCACCGCTTTCACGCATATACTTCTTAACTCCATCCTTCCACCTCTCACTCGGTCTACATCTCCCTCTCTGTCCTTCCACCTCACTCTCTTAGTCATTCTCTCGCTTCCCATACGTTCCACATGGCCGAACCATCTCAAGGTGTTCTCATTCACACTTTCCAGCACATCTTCAAACAAATTATACAAAGATAAAACACCATTCTCCCCTCAATACAACACCATTCTCCCCTCAATATAGAAGACACACTTATAATACAAGTAGATTTCAAAAGTTACCAAATAGTTATTAGAAAAATACTTGGTGTCAATCCGCCTTTATCCACTGCCTCACACGCTAAAAATGACGCCATCCATTATGGTAAATTGTATTGACTAATCCTAAACAGGTTGTAAATTGGAGTTGTTCTCATTTCTACCAATAGGTATGTTGCGCTGCCCCGGTGTAATTCAGGAACGGCAAAAAAAAAAAAAAAAAAAAAAAAAAAATATATATATATATATATATATCATGCTACATACGTTTATATAATTGATAAGCAACATGTATGCAATTTCATATATGAAATAAAATAAAATATACTGTTACTATGATATATTAGCTTACATTATATAGTATTATATAACAAATGTGTAATGGTTAGTATTTCTATGGACCAGTAAATATATATAATGGCATGTAATATCGTCAGCTAATACAGGGTGTCCCAAAGTAGATGTGCCAAACTTCGAAATTAGGTTATATTAATAATCTTGAGCATAAACTGTTCTATACGAAAACATCCAAGTGGTAATGTATTTCCCCATAAGGTCTCATCACAGTTTACGTACACACGCCCCCAAACACACACACACACACACACACACACACACACACGGCCTCATCTTAGCGTGAAGATTTAGTTTCATACTGCCAAAGTTTAAGGTTAACTCGATATGCACGTCAGAAGGGGCCTCTCTCTCTCTCTCTCTCTCTCTCT
>CM064574.1:3144530-3147030 GCA_032716605.1 Paralithodes platypus
ATATCTAGGGACCAAACTAAAAACCTCCCCTTAAGGCACACAGCCATAGTAGTTTCATATATTTCTATTAAGTATCGATAAACCAGCTACTAAGGGATTCAAAATACCACCAGCTGGGAAAAAAATAGTTTAGTGATGATACTTTAGCTTCCTATCAGAAAATCCGGTCTAGAAATGTTCTGCTAAATTAACTTTGAACATTTGAGAGAATGAATGTAAACACAATAATATTATTTTTATTAATCTCACCACCACACCCCCAATGAAATTAATTAAAGTATATATGATCCACCGGGATTCGAACCCGGGTTATCACACACATATTTTTGCCACCTTAACCATTACACCACCAGGACGGTTAAAAGTTTATGCACACGCCTACGACTTATTATCCATTCTCGAATACTGGATATTAATCTAATCATGTTCATATTCCCAACCGCACTATGGTAGCCTACTGTTTAACCCCTTCAGACTCATATGACGCAGAGGTTGCCAGATTAGCAATAAGAAATAGAGTTCTCTCACTCTTATAATTACCTCTCCAAAATTAGTTTTCTGCCCACAGCTAACTCAAAGACAACTGCAGAGGTTGAAGTAACTAAATTAAAGGTTTGTAAAAAACCCTGATGGTAATAAAGGCTTTAAAGTATCCCTAATAGGCTCAAAATTGCGTCATATGTCGGAGAGGGTTGTGAGAGGAAAGAATATTATATTACGAGGAGGAGCACTTTATTGACAACGTTTCGCTGACAGCTTCTTCAGGCCACTAAAGTCAGTGACCTGAAGAAGCTGTCTGCGAAACGTTGTCAATAAAGTGCTCTTCCTCATATGGTGTTTATATTCTGACACTATATATACCCTTTCCGAGGAATTGAGCCATGTTATATGTATACATGGACTGTTCTGACACTATATATATACCCTTTCCGAGGAATTGAGCCATGTTATATGTATACATGGACTGTTCTGACACTATATATATACCCTTTCCGAGGAATTGAGCCATGTTATATGTATATCGTAGGCTTTAGGGCGGGCTATATTGAAATTCCAGGCGAACATGTATTGAATATAGGCAAATGACAAGAGACAGAATATGTCAGAGGATTTTGATAACTACACGATTAACCAGATATGACGAAAACTGTTTTTGCATTAATTGGTGGGGTGGGGTGGGGTTTTCTGGACCCCCATCTCCCTCGTGTTTAGCCACATTAGTTTTGAATTTGTAAGATATTCGTTCCATTAGTTTGGCAATTTGAAGATATTTTGTGCCATTAAGCCGTCGATTATTTCCTGGCAAGCGATAGCGAGCCAGCAATTTGCGGCCATTTTTCTACCGAAAATGCACACATTTATCTCGAAGTGCCGTCTTGGGGGTAGTGTTTTTAAGCTCGATTAAGGTATAGGGAGAAAGCTAAGCAATTTAATAATAATACAAATAATAATAATGATAATAATAATAATAAATATAATAATCACAATAACAACAATAATAATAGTAATAACAATACATCATAAAAACAAAATCTCCCCTCAAAGCTACCCCCCCCCCCCCCCACACACAAGCAACTTACCTACGTCATCATCATCAGCAGTAGCAGTATTCATAATATTTACGCCGCCCCCCCCCCCCCCCCCCCCTCGGCCCCCCCCCCCCCCCCTGGTTCCCTCCGATGAATTATACGAGCGAGTTCACCGGACGAGTTCACCGGACCACGAATTTATGCCATCACACCGTAAAACATTGAAATAGTCCGTAAATTGAGTAGAATGGTATCGTAAATTGAGCAGAATGGTATCGTAAATTGAGCATAATGGTATCGTAAATTTAGCAGAATGGTATCGTAAATTGAGCAGAATGGTATCGTAAATTGAGCAGAATGGTATCGTAAATTGAGCAGAATGGTATCGTAAATTAAGCAGAGGAAAAAATTGACACCTGAATGGCACGAAAAGTCTTAAAGGTGGGGGCTCATGGGTTGAGATAAACATGGAATGATAATCGCCAAGCTGTACATAATTATCTTGCAAATTGCAATGGCACTGAAATAATTATTAACAATGGTATAAATGATTTTGTGGATCGTCTATTACGGGCCTGTGACGTCACAAGAGTGTAAATCCACCATGCAGTCTAGGCTAAGGATACTGGTGTGACGTCACTATGACGTCACAGGCCCGGTATAGACGATCCGCAAAATCCTTTATACCATTGTTAATAATTATTTCAGTGACATTGCATTTTACAAGATAATTATATACAGGTTGGCGATTATTTTTCCATGTTTACCTCAACCCACGAGCCCCCACCTTTAATACTGACACAGAAAAGGGACAAAAGGTATTAAAATCGCCAAACTAATGGGCCAAACGTCTGAAAATCTGAAAACTAATGGAGCTAAACATGAGGGAGAAAAGGGTCCAGAAAAACGACCCATCTCCCCTTAATTCAACTGGAAAATGTTATATGAAACCTTTGCAATTATTAATAAAG
>CM064574.1:3151244-3218744 GCA_032716605.1 Paralithodes platypus
TAACAAAAAGACGTCGCCGGTACGGAAGGGGCTAATGTTTATAACAAAATTAGTCCCCTATGATAACGTACAGTACCTTCAGTATACAGTAGTTGTTTTATGTCAATGTTAATAAACCCTTCTGTACCTGCGACGTCTTTTTAAGTTTATTCTAGCCATATCTACACGATTTTGTGCAGTTTAAGAAGGATCTGTGGCAGTCAAAATTGCCAAGTGAGATAGTTCGAAGCCTGGTAATTGCTGGAGGCCCATTTTTAAACTTAATAAATTCGTCTAATAGTTGTCATACTATAATGAAAAGGATATCACCGGTACTGAAGGGGTTAATGGAGAAGAGCCCAAATGCTTACCCTTGAAAAAAAAAAACCCATCCAAAATCTTCATGGTTTTCTGTCTTCATATTGGTACACTCATTCAAAAATATGGGTATAAAAAAGGTATATAGAGTGTCCATAATGATTTACATATTACCAATTGTATATGTATGTATGTATGTATGTATATACTCAGGCCCAATCACCACTTTTCCTTTTTTGTTTAAGGTAAATCACTATTAATATATCCAATCATCCTATATACCGGTACCTTTGTTCATATCCTTTACATGCGCTAGATTTATGTCATTGTATAAAAATTAGTCTCCTCTCGTCTCGTTACTTCATTTTTATTTCCTCTTTATAAAATTTATCTTTTATATTCGCTCTTCAGTCGGCGTTCCTAATTACGTTTTGTGATGACTCCTATTCATTAGCTGTATGTCTTCCTTAATTTCCTTTTCATGTCTTGCCTCCACACACACACTCTCACTCTCTCTCTCTCTCCCACCCAGTGTGTATGACTGTGTGTGTATGTATGAGTGTTATTATGTGTATGTGTGTATGTGTGTGTATTTAGGAAGGTATAATGGACCATCTGGGTATACAGTACCCAACACGACACGGCCCAAGTTACCCCCCCCCCCCATAACCAACCCACCCCACACACTTTCAGATCATGGGTCCAGAACAATATGTTACCCATTATATTAGGTTTCGTGTCCGAGCCACCAGTACGATATGGTATATACTATATATACCATTAATAACCATAGCTCTCTCTCTCTCTCTCTCTCTCTCTCTCTCTGTATCTATTTATGATGTTGGTCTCGTGGTCTTTGGTGGCAAGCAATCATTTGGTGGTGGAGGTGTGTGTTTGGGTGTGTAAGAGAGAGAGAGCGAGAGAGCGCGTATGGTATGTGAGTGTGGAGTGTGTGTATATTTGTGTGTGTGTGTGTGTGTGTGTGTGTGTGTGTGTGTGTGTGTGTTTCCATGACTAGGTGTGTGCTTGTATGTTATATATGTATATATATATAATATATATATATATATATATATATATATCTATATATATATATATACCGTAATATATATATACCGGTTATATATATATAGCTTAATAGATAGAGAGAGAGAGAGAGATGAAGGAGAGAGAGAGACCCGTATGAGGAGGGAGAGAGAGGGACTGAGAGGAGGAGAGAGAGAGAGAGAGAGAGAGAGACAAGATGAGAGAGAGAGAGAGAGAGAGAGAGAGAGAGAGAGAGAGAGAGAGAGAGAGAGTCTGTATATGACACTGTACCTGTTTGTTTCCAGTATATTAAGTACATTAATGCCAAGTTATGACCCTGCATTAATCTTCGTGTTTTCTTTCATTCCTGTAGTTCACCTTTAACAGAGAAAAACAAAATTATAATAAACTTAAAGTATTTCTAAAACGAATACAAAATTATCTCCCATCTTTACCTTTAACGATGATCCCACAGTCACGTGCACTCCGAACTGAAAACAAATACAAATAATAAATAAATAAATAATAATATTAAGTATGACAAAGAAACATTGGCCTATACCGGTACCCTATTCCAAATTAGTAGAACTAATAATTATCTAGAACATTAACCTCCACAACTCACAAACTACTTTAGTAATCGAGCTAATATATCTTCCATTTGGGATGGGTTAGACAGGGAATAGGCGTGGGAATTTACAGCCCATTTGCTCCAGCCCTTTTTTAGTTATACAGGTTACAGTTCACGACAACTGGACTACCTTTTTTGGAACGGGGCATCTATCCTTCTGTCAATCAATCTCTCTCTCTCTATCTATCTATCTATTTATCTCTCTCTCTCTCTCTCTCTCTCTCTCTCTCTCTCTCATCAATATTCAGTCAGTCCACTAACAGGTCGAGTGATTTGGACAATGGACACAAGTCAATCCTAAAATGTGGCCGAATAGATAAGATAAGAGAGAGAGAGAGAGAGAGAGAGAGAGAGAGAGAGAGAGAGAGAGAGAGAGAGGAGAGAGAGAGAGAGAGAGAGAGAGAGAGAGAGAGAGAGAGATAGAGAGAGGAGAGAGAAGAGGAGAGAGAGAGAGAGAGAGAGAGAGAGAGAGAGAGAGAGAGAGAGAGAGAGAGAGAGAGAGAGAGAGAGAGAGAGAGAGAGAGAGAGAGAGAGAGAGAGAGAGAGAGAGAGAGAGAGAGAGAGAAATGGTAAGCATCTCATTTTCCAAGGTCTTGGTGTAGAAAATTATAATAATATTGTCCTCACTGCCGGAGTCCCTTATGTGTGAAATAATAATAATAATAATAATAATAATAATAATAATAATAATAATAATAATATTTATAATACTAATAATAATTAATTATAACAAAATATAAATCTTAGAGTTATTCATTGGCTGGAAACAAAATTAGCTTGAACTACATATTATACAATCTAGATGACTAAAATAAACCATTAGGAATAATAAGTAATACATGAGCAGCTAAACAAATACAATACCGGTACATTGAAAATAAGAACAGATAGACTAAGTAAATATACATTATACGGTAATTAATATGGGGGGCAGGGGGCTAGGAATCCTCCTCCCCTTGAATAATTCTCCTATTCAATGAGACAGAGAAACGGGCGAGGGAATGCATACATACATGATACATACTGTAGTGTATACAAAGGGATATATGGTTGACTTATCTACTATTATTACTACTACTGCTAATAATAATAATAATAATAATAATAATAATAATAATAATAATAATAATAATAATAATATAAATAACAATAGCATAATAATAAAAATAATAACAATAATAATAGTGATAACAATAACACAAAAATAACAATAATTTAATAATATTAAACCTTGTTATTTCCACCAGAACACGAGCGGATTCAACAGCACTCACTTTACGTAACTTTACATATCACACTTATAAAAGTATATTATATTCACTTAAGACAGTTGCACAGCAATTAAATTAAAACTACGTGGTCGCTGGTTTCAAGTTTATTATTATTATTACTATTATTATTATTATTATTATTAGTAGTAGTAGTATTTCCTACCTAGACTGTCATTAAGCTTAAAACATATTCCCAAACCCCTTTTCGAGTTAAATTTGAGCATTTTTAGGTAGATAAATGTATCGGCCGAAGACCAATTCCTCCTAAATTGCAAGCATGCTATCGCTCCCTTTGATATCATCGACACCTAAATGGCAGGAAAGGTTTTGAAATTGACAAACTAATGGGGCGAACATCTTAAAATCTGAAAACTAATGGGGCTAAACTTGAGGAAGAAGAGGGACCAGAAAAACTACTCATCTCCCCTTAATAATTCACGTTCTCAGTCCCGTATTCTTCTGTACAACCCTAGAACAAAATGTGTGTGTGTTAGTGTACATATAAATATTTACAAGTTCACAGGTGGTTCTATTATGGAAGCAAAAATACCCTATCATATTTTCCATACATGTTTGCATCTACATACATTACGTGCATATGGGTATGAAGCTAGGGTTGCTACCCCAGAAAGACAAAACTAATATACAGTGTGCATATACTGTATATAGGCTACCTGGTATATACAGTATATATATACAGTATATATATACTGTATATATATATATATATATTTATATACCGATATATATATATATATATATATATATATATATATATATATATATATATATATATATATATATATATATATATATATATATATATATATATATATTTATATATATTCCGAAGGTGGGTCGGGGGGGTATTTAGCTTGATGGAGGTATTTTGCCTCTCCCCAAATTCAACATTCGGGACCTTTGAGAATAACGGCCTCACCTCCTTTCCACACCCAAACCCCACCTAAATTAACTCAACCTAATCTAACCGCTATAGGCCGTATTATTCTTGTTCGTTTTGACTTGCTTCCCAAATAGTGACGCTTTCTACCCCTCCTCAGATTCGACGTTCGGGACCTATGAGAAGAACGGCCTCACCTCCCTTCGTCACCCCTCCCACCACCACTACAACCGCCACCACAGGGCCCTCAGTGTACAGCAGCGGCCGTTACGGGACGTACATAACACCAATACGGCCACACACAAAAGTTCGTGGACATTTTTTTTTTTTTTTTTTTAAATTGCAAAGTAATAAGTCATTATAAATACACACCCATTTAACTCTCATTTGTTTTGCATTGGCCAGTTAGAAGCCAAACTAAATACACATTCATTTAACTCTGAAATGTTTAAAGCCTAACGCACTTTCATATTTGGATACTTTATAGCATTGATCTATTTAATTCAGGTTCGAAACAATGTAAACAATGGGTGCATCCGTATTGTGGCTTTTGAATTTAATGTATCTATAAACATTTATTTGGCACATATAGGAACATAATGATTGGCACGTATTGGGTTTGGCATTTGAGGTGAGATTCACTATTCATTAATTTATACATATGATTTAGTTCCCAAAACTTCAACTTCGGAGTTTTGGGAATGGTGGTATGGTTCGTGGAGATGTCGCCCTGAAAACAACTCGCTCCGGCATTCATACGAGGAACTTGCACCTTTTTGTTAGGGTAACCCATTCAATACCGGTGACGCCATTTTCATTACATTCTGGCAATTATTAGACAATGTTATCCAGCTTAGGAAGGACGTCTACCAATTAAAAAGCTACAGACTATCTCAATCAATCCTTTTAGCTACCATATATTTATATCCTTTAACAGCTTCACTGTGTAAGAAAGGCTTTGGATGATAGAGGCATGACTATAGATCAGGCAGGGGAAGTGGTGGTGGACAGGAGTGAATGGAGAATGCTTGTGAATAGTTGAGTGAACACGTGGTCATTTGGAGTAAGGGGTCGGGCGCAAGTTGGACTAGATAATAGTCCATCAGGCGCCTGGCCCGGGGAGACGATTAATATGAAGGGTGCGCCTGGAAGTGTGGTGGGAGGGCTTGTGGCTTTGGCTCCGCTGCATGTCTGCCTGCCGAGATCGGAACCTCTCCGGGTGGTCGGGGGCCGGGGGAGTGCTGGAGCGACCTTGGTGACCCTGGTCTCTGGGTCTTCTCCTGGGTGACCTGGATGTGTGTGAGTTTGTGCTTTTTATCTGTGTTTATTTGTTGTTTTATGTTGTTTTGTGTTTTCCCTGTTCTTGCTCTGTCTTGAGTCGGCTACCCCCAAAATGGGGATTGGGCCTGAGCATATAGATAGAACAGCTTCACATAATCATCTAAATGTAGCTGAAATCAAATAAGATAGACGTCACCAGTACTATGCCGGGTTAATTTGGTTTTAAGAGTGGAATGAATACGAAAGGAATACAGGAACAAATAAGTTAACATTGCATTATTTTGGTCATATTATCACATCCAAAGACAAGATAAGAACTGAAAAGCAATAATGTTAATGTTGCATACTTTATAATAATGCCCATAAAAAAGGACTCTGTGTTAGCCTAGGACTGGTTTCGAAAAGTTTCTCATTTAACACTTCCCCCCACAGGTCTCCACAGCTTCCACCAACAGCGGGCCTACCACAGCAGCTTCCACTACCGCCACCACCACAGCGCCAACAGCCTACACTTCACAGGATGCCCACAGTCACGGGAGGCGGGGGAGGAAGTCAGACCTAAAAGCACCTCACACACTTGGGTCTAACAGGTCGGTTTGTATTAATATATTAACCCTTTATTATACTATTATGATGCAGTTTGACAGTTTATTATTATGGCTATCATTAGACGATTGTATAGGCTACAGTTTAGGACGGATCTGTGGGAATGATATTAAGGCCCTGCCCACTTCGGGGAGATTTATCATCGAAAGGCAAGAACACTTATCAATATGTATGTAGCCTTGTCCACTTCGGGGAGACTTATCATCGAAAGGCAAGACAACTATCAAAATGTAATAGGCCTAAATATATATAAAATCAAACAAACCATAACAATAACAACAAATATTGCTTCGCCCACTCCCGGCTTCCAAGCCTCCGCCACCGAGTCACCAGGCATCTCTAAATATAAACAAAGAGTAGGCTATAGCGTGTTCCAACAAATCTCCCAAAAAAACGTGGGGGTCGAAACACCGTATCACCACAATCGCCCTACAACACATAGCACCACACAAAACGAACTTAAACAACCCAATTACCACAACTAGCTATGATAAAATTTATAACACGCAAATCGTCCGGCGCGAATTTTAGAAGGCGGCGGCGGCTAGGCTGTTTGACAATTGCCTATTCCGTATGATTATAAGTCGGGACCAGTGACCATAATTTATCTCAATAAACTTTTTAAACCACCACTTCGATACCCACACTCTTCCTCTCTGTCCCATGAGTATATACTAAACGTTTTGACATCATATCAGTACCACAACACAACACAGAAGCGTATTATTGCAGAAGCGTATTGTAGCCTAAATCTTCACACTTACCTAGCCTTCCGTCAGAGGGCTGTCAGATTCTTCGATTAACAAATATCTTGTTTAATCCGTGGTTTGCTTGAGGACGACACAATCCTGATCTTGAAGGAGTTTAAAGGCGGAAAACACAATCACAACACACTCAGACTCACACACGCGTCAAGTTCGTCAGCTGGCTCGCCGATAGCTGCGCATGCGTGGGAGACTCCACCTTGCTCCATGCCTTCTTCTTCTTCGTCTATTGAGCTCGTCCCGGAATCTTTCTATCTATATGCTCAGGCCCAATCTCCACTTTCTTACGACGGAATCTTTACGACTATCTTACGATTCTATACAGGACTGTCCATATGTAGGCCCTACCGGCACTAGCTCAGAGAAGAGTGTTCAGAGGGGAGAAGGGGTGTTGGAGAGAGGAAGCTGTTGGAGTGGCTTTGTGATGTGTTTAGTCTGTGCCACCACCCTTGCTCCATACCCAGGGGTTGCGTTCACTTGAACTTAAATAGTTAACATAATTTTACGTTAAATGATGCAAGAAACTGGGAGAAGTAGACGACTTGTAGCGCTAACATATATTTTCCGTCATTGGTAGGCCTAGTTGACTCGAATTTATTTGAAACATATTCTGCCTTAATTGCACACCAGCCTAATAAATATGTTTCTCAAGTTCTAATAAATGGTGGTATGCACTCCATACAGAAGCAATTATTACTATAGGCTACTATATAATAGTGAATGACAATACTGTACTGGACATTAGATAGGGTACGGTCGTGGAAGAAGCCTATCTCGTAACTGGCAGCTCCCAAAAGAATCACATGTCTGTTAGCGCCAGGGTCTCAATTTCCACTAATGCCTAAAACTACTGCATATTTTATTTCTAAGCCCGTAATGGATACCAAATTTTGTCTTCAAAATGTGTGTCATGTTTTGATATACGATAGTCAACGTTACTATTTAAAATAGGCAAACTATGGATTCCAACGTTTTGTGAAAGATGTTTTGGTTTGGATTTATGCGGTTTTATGGATATTTAGCCTGTATTTTTAACCTACGGCTCAACAACAATTAATAATTTAATTCAGACTGCCTGATACAAGCAATATCAATTGCTTGCTTGCTTAACTAATGTAGCTATCTATGAACACTAACATTAGTAGGTTTAATTAATAGCCTACTAGGTAGGCTACTTATTTCGTATACTTTCATGTCAGCTCGGGGAAAGGATGTAGGCCTACAGTAGTAGGCTATGCAGTAGGATTTTACACTTTTGGATTCCCTAACCCTGGACAATATATCAGTTGATTATACAAATGTTAATAGATTTCAGTCCATTAATTCAGGTTATTTTTTCAGATTAATGGTTCTACAATGGATAATTCCAGGCCAAACAGGGTCATTTACTTATCAAGCTTATCTACCTTCACGATATCACGTCGGAAGTACAAACCTTGACATTTGACACATAACTTTTGACTTTTTTTAACTGTGTTGGTGGTGTAATGGTTTAGGTGCTTATGTTCTGGGTGTGGTGTCCCGAGTTCGAATCCCGGGAGGACCATATGCTTTAATTATTATATTCAAGTACATTGAGGTTTGTAATTGATGATTAATGTCAAGAACGGGGTGTTACTTATTCACTGTAATTTTACGAACTATTAAAGAATTATAAGCTTAAGTTGAAGCTAGATAACATTACTTGAGACGCGATATAGGATATAGCATCACAGTTAACATTTTAACGGCCTGCCAACACTGCTAACTTTTTCCTTATTACAAAACATTGACTAAACTTTCGCCTTCTACTTGAGCCTGTTACAAAGTTAGGGGGGAATGGTTAACTTTTTGGTCGATTTGTTCATTTATTTATAATTACTGTATAGTTTCCTCCATAAAACTTAAACACAAAAAACAAACCCAAGATCCCCCTTCAAAATATTATTTATCTATGCACTTAGTTTCAGTTTCCTCGCTAGACCTCCATCAAGCTCAAAAAATCATCCCCTAAACCCTCTTTCAAGATATATTTGTACATTTTTCGGTAGAACAATTTCCCGGCTGGTTCCTTCTAAAATTAGAGGCTTGCTATCGCTCGCCAAGAAAAAATCGACACCTAAAGGAAACGAAAAGTCTTAATATTAACAACTAAATGAGGCGAAAGGTCTCAAAATCGCCAAACTATCGGAACGAACGTCTTAAAACTTCAAAAATATGCTAAACATGAGGGAGAAGGGGGTCCAGAAAAAGCGAATAGTACCCCCTTAAAGTCGTTACTCATATAATGAATGGCACCCACCATTAATCACCAGTATAATATTCCAGGAATCACAGAAGTTATTTGCATCATATTTCATGTATTTATTGACACACATCGATATGGCGAGCTTAGGACAGTTTGAAGTATTGAGGCATTAGCGAATTTAGTGTTGTTTACATAATACATTATATATGAGGGTCATACTTCAGATTCGGGTGGATGGGACTTGTTAGCCTTGGTCGGCAACCCATCTAGGGGAGACAACCTTATACAAATCCGGGTGGATGGGACTCGTCAGCATTCGTCGGCAACCTGTCTAGGGGAGTAAACCTGATACAAATCCGTACTGCGTACCTAAGGGTAACGCAGGTTAGTGGATGGACTAGCCGAACACCACTGTAGATAAATAGTGCTAACAATATACACAGAGGGCCTCGGAGTCGGACGGAGCCTAAATTGAGTGGTCAATCCTGTAAGTTCTTCAGTAAACTGGCTCGGGTTGTCCCTCTTACAGGGAATAGGTCCGCTTGGGGGCATTCTGTGTATGGCCACCCTCATTAAAGGGATTAAGGCGTCCGGCAATAGATAGATAGATAGACATACTTCCGATACCCCAGTATGTTAAAACCACACTTAATTCTTTCCCTTACCCTAAATCGAAGGAAGATAATACAAATGAGTGCTAATGTGTGATAAAGTGATAAATATAATTCAGTTTCAGAAAGATCACTATTTGTTTCTGCTTATTTCGTTCATGAAGATATAAGGCAGCAAGCACATAAATGTGATTTTAAAATACAGAGGTTAACAGGAAGGGACTGGAGTTCTCGAAAGGGGGCTGTAGTCCTGGTCGCGATTAAGGAAGACGTCTGGGGTTCCCGAGCAGGACAACCTCTGGGGGTCTAAACTTGGGGGTCTTGGGAACTATGGTCACGTTCTTCTTGACTTTAAGGTGGGCTTAATAATCCTAATGGGCCTCTAAAGTCCTATTTTAACTAACAGAGGTTAATTAGGCTATATCCTATACGGGTCAACACGAAATATCCATATTAGTATGTCTTGTCTAATGTTCACTACATTTCAGATGGACGTGGAGAAGGCGCTACAGTGGCGGAATAAAACAAGTAAACAACACAAATATCTCCGCTACGATCTGCAGTTACATCACTTCCTACCACCTACCAGTTTAAGGGAGCCAACCTCGTTTTTTGTTCTCTCTCTCTCTCTCTGGGTTGTATCCATTCGGCCCCATTCAGCCTACTGTTTTAAGACGTTTATCCCCATCCAGGTGTCGATTTTATTTCCTGCCAGCATATTTAAAATAACAAAATTAACAGCAGGCTATATTTGTACATTTTTCGATAAAAATAATTATCCGGCGAAGCCGGATTTGGTCATACTGTACAATGCTGGCTAGCTATCGCTCGCAAGGGAGAAATCGACACCTGGATTGGGATAATCATCTCAAAACAGTAGGCTGAATGGGGCCGAATGGATACAAGCCAGAGAAAGAGAGAAAACAAGCAGGTCACCCCCCTACACTACTCCGCTACCAGTGGAGAAGGGACTGGAGTTCTCGAAAATGGGCTCTAGTCCTGACGCTATTCTTGACTTACAGTGTGCTGGCTCAATAATCCAGAAGGGTGGATAACCTCTGAAGTTATATTTTAACTAACTATCTAACCAGTGCTACCAAAACATAATCATATTTTTTCCATTAAGAATCGAGAAATCAGATGGTAAGTGATTCAATATACCATCAGCTGGAAATTAATATACTATAATGCCACTATATATATATATATATATATTCTACCACTCTCTGGTCCCTACCAATCTCCCCCACCACCACCATTTCCACCATAATTATAGTCTATTCGTTGTAAGTAGGCGAGAAATCATGACCTCTATTCTCTATAACTCAAAAAATAACTAGAGTAATCGAGCTAATATTTCTACCATTTGGGAATAGTCAGTCAAGGAAGAGATGTGGAAATTAACAGCCAATTTGCTCTAGCCCTTTTTGAGTTGTTCGAGAAGATTAGAGGTCATGATTTCTCGCCTACCCTTTCCTTCACCACTCTCACCATTACTACGGTGCTATCATTAATGTACTATAAACCATATCGTTAACCCTTCCAGCACCATGACGCATTTATTCCCACATGTCCTTCATAACCTCCATAAAATCATCAAACAGTAACCCATATAAAAGCAAGATCGTCGTCATCTTACTGAAAGGGTTAAGCTTATATAATATTAAGGGGAGATGGGTCGTTTTTATTGGCTTGTTTATTTATCTTTGAATTTATTGTTTAGTTTCTTCCCTAGACCTCCATCAACCTGTAAAAAACCCCCCCTAGACCCTTCTTCAAGATAAATTTGTACATTTTTCGGTAGAAAAATGTCCTTACTCTTAAAATTACATGCTCGCTTTCGCTCGCCAGGAAAAAATCGACACCTAAATGGCACGAAAGGTCTTAATATTGACAAGGAAATGGGGTGAGTCTTAAAATCGCCTAACTAATGGGGCGAACGCCATATAATCTCAAAAACCAATGGGGCTAAACACGAGAGAGAAGGGGGCCAGAAAAACAACCTTTCCCCCCCTTTTGATACTAATCTCATCACAAGATCTCAATAATATTAAGGTTCTTGAAATACATAATTCTTTGTACAGTATTATGACCCAGTAATTCAACCCTTACTGTACCGGTGACGTATTTTTTGTTGACCGCAATCACGTGTTCTTATCTTCTTATTTCAGCATCATTTACACGGTTTTTTTAAGCTTAGGAAAGACTTATGATAGCGAAAGGGAATAGTTGAGATAGTGTGTAGCCTTTTAATGGGTAGACGGCCTTGCTAAACTGAATAAAATCGTCTAATAGCGGCTACAAACAAACTATAAAGGACGTCGGCGGTACTGAATGGGTTAAAATCTACTTATCACTTTGTAAGCTTTTAGTAATATAGACACATATATAAGTAAGCTGCGTATGTAACAATATATTCTATTTTTATAACTATGTAAATATAATACACTAGTTAGGAGAAACTTGCATACTGTGTGACCAAGGAGACGCTTACAGTATGGTCGCGCTAATAAGTCATGTCCCAGCTGTCATTACGTTTGACTCGCTCTGTGCTGTATCAATGTCAGTCAGATGTTGATTAGGGTGGGTAAGTGTAGGAATATGTTGGTATATCTCACTTGAAATGAATAAATCAAGTTTAGATATTGCCGATACCAATTATTGATCACAAAATAATTGGTGCCGAGATCATTTATTAGCGCGACTGTGCACTCAGATCTTATAATCTCTAGACCAGTCAGTGAAGGTATTGAGGGATAAGCCTTTACAACGGCACCTCGTATCTACTGTTTACTTTCCTATTTTTCTGAAGTGTAGAGAGAGGAGAAGGGGGTGTTGGAGAGAGAGAGGAAGCTGTTGGAGTGGCTTTGTTGTGTGTGTTATTAGTCACTCATAAATAGTCCTGGATTTCAATGGGACTGGAGTTCTCGAAAAGGGGCTCCAATCCTGACGCTATTCTTGACTTACAGTGTGCTGGCTAAATAATCCAGAAGGGTTGATAGCCTCTGAAGTCCTATTTTAACTAACTAATGTATGTTATCTGTGAACTTCTGAATCCAGCTAAAGCAAAGAGCACATGCGCGCGTCTGTACAGATCATATGGAAAGCTTTTAGCGGGGAGACTTTGGCTAAATATTCCTATTGTCTGTACATATAATTATGTATATAGTATTACTGAATACAAATAATAAGTCCAACTGTGTCTTTAAGGGGAGACGGACATTTTTTCTATTAATTGATTTAATCCTTTATTTCTTATTTTCCTCGCTAGCCCTCCATTAAGCTTAAAAAAACACCCCCTAGTCCCCCTACAATATAAATTTGTAAATTTTTCGGTAGAAAAAGTGTCCCAGCCAAAGGCCGGTTCCTTCTATAATTACAGGGTCGCTATCGCTCGCCAGGAAAAAATCAACACCTAAATGGCACGAAGTCTTAAAATTGACAACGAAATAGGCGAAAGGTCTTAAAATCGCTAAACTAATGGGGCGAACGTCTTAAAATCTATAAACTAATGGGACTAAGCATGAGCGAGAAAAGGACCCAGCAAAGAGAACCTCCCCCCTTAAGGTTTGGGCATTTGTAAATAAGTAAGCTTGCTGTATACTTAACTCCGAACTTCCCAAATTAAACCAGAAAATACTATGTCAATCTTTTTGGTAACATGGCGTCTTTATAAAAATTGTCTTGTATGTATGTAGGCCTATGTATATACTCTGTCGATCACCTTCCCCAGTTTTCCTTTTTTTATGGAGTTACATTTTTCTTACTAATGCTAAATAAATTCGAGCAACATGTATAATTGTATATAGCACAATTTCCATGGCATTGTGTATTCCATTTTATACAATTTTCTCTACTGAAGCTTTGATAATTAATGAGCATAATTGAGACGTTTTCATAAGCTGCCTAAACGAGAAAACGCCTCATTTGACATTCTTTTTAAGCACCCATTTCATTATACTACAATGCTTATCTTTATTTTTTATCCTTGCTATCATTAGACAATTTGATTAAGTTTAAGAGGGACTTAATGAAATTGAATATGTAGTGACAATTATTAATATGATTATTATTTATGATAGCAAGAGTTGAATATAAAAAGGCATCATTGTACTGAAGGGGTATCATGACGCATTTCGACAGAATATTGTGGCTATCATTAGACAAATTATACAGATTAGGAAGGATCTGCGGAAATTCAAAAGGTAAAGACTGTCTCAATTGACCCTCAGACTTCCATATATTCTTAATAATCTTTAAAAAATCGTCTAATGATAGCCAGAATATACTGCCTAAACGCGTCATGATCCTCAAGGGGCTAACCCCTTCTGTACTAGCGACGGCAGGGAGCCGTCAGTAGATAAAGCACTCCCCAGTCCCAGCGACGGCAGGGAGCCGTCAGTAATGTACTTTCCTTGTAACTGCCAGTATCAGGCAGTGCCTGGTACCACGACCGTTTGAGCACTGCTCTAGAGTTGGCAACACTTCTCAGCTTATATCCAACCCTCTGCAGGCTGGGAGAGCCAGTATTCCTTCATCTTTTGAGGTGGGAGGTTGTTCTATCTTCCCATTTTGGCCACATTGCTTGGGACTGTAGGGGACTTTTATTACTATACCCTACGGTACAGTAGGGGTTAAAATTATAATCTGTGTTGAGAAAATGGCCCGGACTGCAAATATGGCCCATTGTATATAATGTATATGAGTACGGAAAGGATGTTCAAAATGTCTGCAAACACATTTGAAAGGGTCTTGATCCTCTTTTCCTTCATGTTTAGCCCATATGTATTGAGATTTTAAGATAATCGACCCATTAGTTTGGCGATTGTTAAGACGTACCCTTCGTGTCATTAACACCTAACGAGCGGCCTAGGCGGTAAATAATATGTAGCCACCAGCGGGGTGTTTTTAGCCAAAATAGGGCTGTTTACGTGATCATTTTCATGCCTAAATAAGACCCAGAGCGTAAAACAAGCATCTATCCCTGAAAGGGCATAAACAGAGCTTTCCAATGACACCACAACGATCCTTGTATGACCGCTAGTTTTCTTGCAACAACCGCGCAACACGAGTGCAAAAACCATGTAATTCGGTACTTTCCCCATACATTTCAGTATGTAGCGAGTGTGAGAGGGTGGGATTCGTGTCAGTAGGCCCGCCGCGGTGGTCTGTAGCAGTCATACGCTCGCTACTCTCCTGCCACCACTTGTCTCTCTCTCTCAGCAACATTACGTGCTGAAATTGCCACACGACCTATGTCGCGCGCCGCCAGATAGTCCAAATTTATTTAACTCGACTTATGTTGTGCGCCACTAAAGAAGGGTTAAGGTGTCGATTATTCCTGATAATAAAAAAAGCGAGCCTGTAATTGTGAAAGAACGTTTTTTTTCTTTTCTTCAAGTGTGATTGATGTCTAGGGAGGACAAACATGTAATATATATCTAAATAAAAATCTCCCCTTAAAGGTACTGTATATTGGTAGTGCTAACACCATCTGATATAAGGAATAAGGCTATACCAAGTAATCAAAGGTCAATCACTACTTCACTACTGTATAAATATTCACAGCTTGATTATACCTGTTATTTGTATAGTGTAGAATATGTGGCTTTGATGCTGTAATCCTGTATCTTTTTATATCTCTCACCAAACTCAACTTTATTAATAACTATACAAATAAACTGTTCTTATTTTACCCAGTGTTTGTGAATCCTGTATGTAACGTCAGTGAAACTATATATATATATATCCTACTCTGTTAGGCTCGAACCACTGAGCCAGTCTCACAAATAGATGTGAGCTACTAAATGTTTTTATATCTCAGCCAGGCTCGAACCACAGACAGTTAGGACGATTGTACATGCTTTACCCATGCTCCATGCTTAACTTAGTACCGCCACGGGATCCAGATGGTGTTAGGTGTAATTGGATTGGAATAGGCCTAAAGTTATTTTAAACGACACTACTGCAGCGTTATGAGAAACAATTTATTAGGGACAATAGGCACCAATAGATTCACCATATTTTTCTCCATATAGTCCGCATGGAGGATTTTCGTTAGCGACAAATTGAAAAAATACCCACTTCACAGACAAATACACCAAAAATCTAAGTCAAAGATGTCAAACAGCGGGGGTGTGGGGGCGGTAGCCCCCACCCATAATACTAGGATAGGTTTAGGTAAGGTTGTTAGGTTAGGCTAATGTCCTTTCAAAGGGGTATAGTAAACACTAGAATAGCCTATACCCGGTCAGAGGTAAGTCGTGATGTAGTCTCCTTGAATGCAGGGCTAATTCAGTGGGGTTTATAGGGAAAGCGACCTTCGTAAAAAAAAAAAAATTTTTTTTACAATATATGTCAACATGAAGTTAGGCCAAAGGCAACGCTGTTGACTTATATTTTCATTTGAGAACAAGCCTCATCAAAGTTGAAGGATGTTAACCCCTATGAACCCTACCATAGAAGGGAAAGGAAAACTCCTGCCAAATTATTTTAACTAGCCTAAAGTAAGTTACGGACATGATGGGACATCAAGACAGTCATTAGCAGCCTTCTCAGTAATGCCGAACATTTGGATTTTTGGCCATTACACAGACCAATGTGTAGGATACGTCCAGCATCAGTGCATAAATAATTTTTTACTTTTTAGCCTAGGCTAAAAGATTTTCAAGGACAAGGCTTGGTAAAAATTGATGAGACCCCGGACAGCCTTTTTTACTAATTATTTTTATTTTTATTTTTATTTGATATAGGCTACAGTGTTGTTTAATACCGAGGAATGTCGCATTTTAGTATTTTCAACATTAGCCTAACCTAACTTAACCTAACCTAGTATTATGAGTAGGGGCTGCCGCCCCCACACCCCCGCTAAATCCATTAAATCTGAGCCAATAACCTAACCTAACCTATCACAACACCTGTTATAACGTGTGAACAGTAGGATAAAACTAGGCCTAACCTTTCTCGCTGCCGGATAAACCCAGCTCACGTTCCCTGTTTATGGGTGCGCAACGGTCTAAACCCAGCTCACGTTCCCTGTTTATGGGTGAACAATCCAACAGTTTCTCGTATTTCACTTAGGCCTATAGTGAATTTGCGACGGTAGCCTAATTACATGTACACCAACTAAGTATTGTCCATGAAATTATTAGAACACTGATAATTATCGATGGGGCTCGTATCCGGGTTGTCTTAAATTTTATCCCAAGGCTTCGTTAGCCTATTCAAGATTTTAAGTGCATTTTTTTTAAATATTGCAGTCTAGGCCTATACAGGTATATCCATTATCCATAGGTACCCTATTCAGTCCTAATGGTGTTAGTGAGCTGGGCTTCATAAACCCAGCTTATAAGGCCTTAAATTAGGCCTTATAATTAGGGTTGGGTGTGAGAGGAATCTGCCTTGTTTGGGCCAATCGGCTTTCCACAGACTCCCATTTTCTTATGTTCTTAAGTTCTATTTTGGAGGAGACCAACGTCAATTATGATAAATTTTCCGTAAGAAAACTATACATGACTCTTATCATAATGTCATGGAGAGGACAAAATCACCAATGATGAAATAGCCTAGGCTAGCCTACATCAACAAATTATAATCATTCAGGTACAGTATAGACTATAGCCTATAACCTAACTTGCCCAACTGGGTAATAGGGACAGTAACGCCTATCAAAAGAAGCGCTTGCATAATACTGAAAGAGAAACTTGAGATCAGTTGTGCCGGGTAAGGCTCGACCCTATATACAGTACAGATATGTTTATTTATATTTTTCAAGGAACATAGGCCTAGTGCTTTATTGTTGATTATCATTCAGTGAATGGAGGTTGGAGGATGTGCATTAGCTTACCCATAATGGCCGTGGGGTACAATATAATTATTATTATAATAGATTAAGTGGGGTTTTTACAGTCTCCCCATGACTTATTATCATCATATATATTGCCAGCAGTGGGCAAATAACAGCTGGCCGTGGGATAATTTTGAAAACAGCAGCCAAATTAGACGGGAACATTACCACGAGCGTAATAAACAAAGCCGCCAACACTGCCCTTACGGAGGAAAGTCGACGAAATTGCACTTGTTAAAGCGCGGGACTCTGGTTTTATTTAGGTCATATCGGGGTTTTTAAAATGGTTGTTGTTATCGGAAATACTCCATGGGGACATTATTGAGAACATTATTGCTAGTATACATACCGTACCTATTGTCCCTAATAAAATGTTTCAAATAGTGCGGCACTGATCGTCTAAATTCAACCGAGAAACCCATCCTACTTAAAGTACTGAACGGTCAATTTGTGGGTGTGTACTACTGTGTAGGATGGGTTACTCATTGGGTATCGTGTAGGCGCTTGTTTTAGGAGGCGGGGAGTGTTACTGTCATTATTACCCCACTGAACCTATCGGTAATCTAATCCAATCTAGGTTATTTAATGATAAAATTATGATAAAAAGATCAATTAGACTATGCTTGTTTTAGAGCCGTTTTTGTTTGTACAAATGTAAAAAAAGTGGGTGTGTTTGGTGTTTTTCCAAAACAAAGGAATATATGCATCAAAGCCTATAGGCTATATAGTAAAATATACCCCCACTAATTGAATAAACAATTAAGTGGGGAGGGCTTTGAAGTTCTGATTCTTGAAGGGTTAGACGAGCATAAGCAAGTGGATGGGTCTTATTTGTCGAAGTTTAGGCTGATTTACCATGGTCGACTTCAAAATCCGCCGCCTCCACAGCTTTCCTCGATCTTGGCGTACTGTAGTTGGTCAATGACTGTATTGAATGTTGCCCCTCTTGGAAGTTAGATGTGGGCAATGAGGAATCGGAGGTTTATCTGGGACTTTACCCAGTAGTGTATCTAACCTCCTCTTGAATGCATCGATGCTAGTTTTTTTAGGTCCCTTACTTGCATGGATACAGTTGAAGAGCCTGGGATGGTGGGACCCATCACCCATGTTTAGAAAGCTCTCCTTCTGAATTTTGTTATTTTCTGAGTGACTTAGCCGAGAGTTTTTCTACTGCACTTTCTTTTGAACCAAGGGTGGTCCTGGTTCTTAATACCATCTTCTTTATCCATGAGTGGGCTCGGTACCATAAACCATTCCTTCCAGTATTTTCCAGGTCACCGTAGATTATACAGTAGCATTTCCATTGTCTTTGGAGTGAATACAATATCAGTTCTTTTAGCCTTTCCCAGTATCTCAGGGAATCACTGCAGAGTTTACTGGTGAAGACCCTCTGTATCTGCTAGATCTTGTATGTCCTATATTTTTTGTGGGCTCCATAACCGACATTCATACTCTAGTTGAGAGACTACTAGTGACTTCCAGTGGCAACAGGTGTTTTGGATTCCTTGATAGAAAAGTGTGAACCACCCCGATGTCTGCCTAGCTGTTTTACAAACCTTTTTGGATGTATAGGTATTCACTAAATGTGCTGCACATTCAGCTTAAGAAGGACCTCTTGGAATTAAATTAATGATAGTTATCTTTTCAGATCCAGAAATGGTGCCATTAAGGAGCCCAAGTAAGATACAGTACTGTGACTGAGGGAAAGAGCAGAGGTCTTGTGATGCCTCTTGGACCGTCAGGGTGTCAAACCAGAGCAATTTTGTGTGAAGACTTGTATGAGTATGAGAAGGATTACAAGAACATTAACATAAAATACCATTGTTTTGGCACTTTTTTCACTTCTAAAGACATAGTCATTTGAACTTTGGTTTAGTTAATCAGTGCTGAATGAGGGAGCAGGGTGACTAGATGTAAACAAGTGAAAACATTGTTCATGGATATTCATACAGAAATACTGTAAATATGTCAGATGCAATTAAAGAACTGCCTGTGAGGGACAAGGCCACAAGAGAACCTGTTGTGAAAACTGAAAATGTAGATCCATTTATTGAAGTGGAAGAATGTGACCCAATAGTAAAGAGAAAAAAGATAGAAGCTTGTGTAAAATTGAAATTAACAGAACCAGTTGTATATGGAGAACAAAATGAACAATATGGAGATAGGTTGGATTTGTGTCCATATACCGGTACTGAAGAAATAGAACAAAAAATTAAGGAGGAAGAGGATAAACCAAACGTGAAAATTGAAGATGTAGACCTAGGTTCTTATGTGGAGGTGGAAGAGACGACAGAACTATATTTAAAAGCAGAATGTGAGACAGAACGTGTGGAGAATTGCGAGATGTTAGTGAAGAATATTGTAAAATCCGAGAGCAAGAGGAGTGATGAGAGAATCAACGGCGAAGAAAGAGTAGAGACTCAACACGCTGCGAGTCACTATGTAACCACACAGAAACTCCCAGAGACTCGTCAAGCTGATGATCTGACCTGTGGGGATTGCGGTAAACAGTTTCCCCGCAAGTACGACCTGACCGAACACTCCCGCGTCCACACCGGCGTCAAGACTTTCCGCTGCTCGGAGTGCGGCAAGTGGTTCTCCCGCAGGAACGCCCTTGCCCGCCATGTGGCCACCCACATCCAGAACCGGTTTGACTGCCAGTGCTGCGGCAGAGGGTTCAACACCGAGCAGGATATGGTCAAGCATATCATGGTTCAGGTGGGGATCCAGAATTTCCGGTGTTCAGAGTGTGGCCGCAGGTTTACTCGGAAGGACCAGCTGGACCAACACCGGGTCCTACATCACAACCCTGGGAACAAGTGTACCTGACCCCAGTGTTGTACATCCTTCAACGCTGAGTCTTCTATCACTGCCGGGGAACAAGTGTACCTGTATTTGATATGAGTGTCCAATATTCTTCAACATCAAGTCCGTTATTACAGGGCGGGCAACAAGTTTACCTTCACTCATAAGTACAGTAGAATCGTAACTTATGGGCTCTAGTAAGTATAGGGCCTACACCTATTTGATCTCGTAAACTTTTAAGCAAAGTTCTGAAGCATCTTTGATATAATAATGCATTGTATTGTCTCATGGGTTTGATACAGATTCAATGGGTGCACAACTATTACTGCTTACACAACTATACCCTCACTATACACTGGTTGCAGACTATTTCACATCCACAGGCATTCCAATAGTACAATAGTATACCATATGCACCTTTGCATACTTGTACAGTTGGTCAAATAACTGATTATGCGGCACCAAGTATATTTCGATCAATAATTAGTATCAGCGCTATCTAAGGCTTAAATCATCATTCAGAGTGAGATATACAACCTTGTTCCTATTTTACACACCCTATTCAACATCTGACAGACATTAATATAGCTTATAGTGAAGAAAATGTAATGACAGCGGCAACACAACTTATTTGGCCAACTGTACACCAATGGGGACTCCCTCGGTCAGGCTAAAAGCGACCCTTCCCTGTGAACAGGCAGTTAGATAATTGAATGAGTTGCCTCGGCATATAGAAGCATATACATACATACATACATACATAAAATTTTAAGACTGAGTGTTCCACACATAAGTGCAGTTTCAGTCTCTTGTCCTAATGGCGGAATTCCAGGCAACCCTGTTAAGGGCTGCTTCACTTGTCAAGTTCTTGGATTTGAGATCGGCGCGTATAGTCCGATCCCAGGTCTTCCTCGGTCCACCCCTTGGTGCAGCTCCCTCCACAATCACAGACCTGCATTTTTTCACCCAATTTTGTTCATCCATTCTCTCCACATGTCCATACCATCCCAGTCTACTTGTACGCATCACCTCGCTAATACTCTTTATACCTAAACGTCTCCTCAGCTCAACATTTGTTATTCTATCCTGTAGCCTGGCCCCACACATCCATCTCACCATTCTCATCTCACATGAAGGAGATTCATTCATGCCATCCCCTCTTGGGCATTATGGTGTCTGGCAAATTGACTAATTCCTTGAACGTGAAGATAGTGCGTTGCAGGGATGGAGTATTCGTATTCGAATACATTCGAATACAGTAATTCAGAGTATTCGTATTCAAATTCTTAGAAATAAAAGTAAAGTATTTGCATTCTTATTTGAATATTTGGACAAATTATTTGTATTCGTTGCATAATCTGGCGAATACAGAGAGAGCCGTCATCGTTCATATCTCGTCAGATTAACTAATTTGATACTGTAACCATACCATAATTATCTAGTTATTACACTACAGTACAGTATATAGGTTGTGTCTGTTATCAGTCATAAAATAGTTAACCATTGCATAAGCTATGTACAGTACCACACATAACTATAGTAAAAAAGTTAATTAATTTTACGAAAAGTATTCATGAATGCATTCATGAATACTTTCATAGAGTATTTGCATTCGTATTCGACGAGACAATATTTCCTTGTATTCGTATTCACATTCGTAGAAATCTAAATTATTCGTATTTGAATACCGTACTGAACTTATGTATTCACTCCATCCCTGATGCGTTGTTATATGTGCGATTAGTTTGCTTGGGAAACAGATTAACTTGCTCATGTAGTGATGTACACCCTATGTGGTGGATTGTGTTCTTTTATTTTATGAAGCATTATTTCCACATGGCAATTTTGATTAGTTCTTTTGTCTTTATCATGTGTCGTCCAAGTTTTGCTTTGTTTATTTTGCAAGTTTTACCGTTATGCTGAATATAATTGTCTGGTGAAAGCCAGAAGAAAGTGAATATAAGCCTCAATGTGCTCCATAATTGGTTTACTTTATAATAAATTTGTATTCTAGCTATGTTATCATCATACATGTTCTTTGTAAGCTTAAGAAAAGCTTCCATTATCAGGATCTTAAGGACACACTGTACAAATAACTAATATAGGGCATGTTAATAATTATAAATAACAAGTAATGATAATGAATTTGATGATTGACATTGAATTTTTCATATCTATAAAAATTACACAATATATTTTTTACCCATTTTATAAAATATGAATACTGTAGTTATGTGTTAGCAATAAAGAGACTAATTTTATTAAGTTTGTTTGTATTACCGTGTAACAGGTATCAAATATATTTAAAACCAACAGAAGTATAATTAAGAGTTTATCTTGTCACTTTGGTGGTGCGATCAGCTTCTGGAGCAGTGGACCATTGATTCCTATCTTCAGAAAATTCCTGTGCTTGGTATGCTTCCAGCCCACTGGGGTAAATAAAATAGCAAAACAGTGGTGGAACTGCCATCCGTGTGAGGGCCTGCTCCTGCAGTGCCAAGGGTCATACTCCACTTAGTGGAAATGGCACGGTGGAGTGGGTCAGTGGGGGCATGTCTGGGAGCCTGGAGGCAGTTTCTGCCATGGCCATCCCTTTTGGGACGCTTCCTCTGAAAGTGGGGCGTCAGATTGATGATTCAATTTTAAGTTAAATACTGTACTGTCCTGTACTATAAAGTATATTATACTATAATATTATACCGGTACCGTACTGGTATTTAGTTTATTCAAGTACATTGGGGTTTGTAATTGATGATTAATGTTAAGAACGGGGTGTTACTTATTTGTAATAAATAGTTACAAAATACTGTATTTCTAGCTGAAAATATATAGTAGCAGATTTTGTTTTGTAGCACTTATCTGACTGAAAAAAATACCAAAATATAGAACGTGAATACTGCACTGTACTATCAGAAGAGACTGGATGACTGTCAGCGACGCCTGTCCAGGATGTAACGCAGCATCCCACACTATTAAACACATCATAGAAGACTGCATTCCACACAATCACTTACGCCAACAACATAATCTACACTCCTTGAGAGCCCTGTGGGAAAGCCCCTTGGGCATGGTCTTCCTTAGGGACTCTGGCTGTTCGGCCAGGCAGCATAGTGAACGACAACAACAACTGCACTATACTGTATTGGTAAGTGTTGAAGGACTTCTTAGAGAGTTATTAATAATACAGTAATGTATGAGTGCATAACAGTGGTACAATAATGAATAGTACAAATTGCCCCTGGGTGGCAAATGTGGGAAAGTAGCTTGGACTCCAACATGATGAAATACAAGACATGTTTAAGGGCATATAATATGTGCACAGCCGAATGATGTGGCAATCCAGGGTACTGGTATGAGTAGGTGTAATTCATGGCAGTGCACCTTGGAGAAGAAAATACAAAAAGTATATCTTTCCTTTACAAGAGATTGACGAATTGACCAATGTCCTACCAGTCTATGCTAAGGAGAGGGAAAAAAAGAAGGAAGCATCAGAGTGGGAACCGTTTCCCTATTGACAAAGGCGGATTGAGCAAGAGCTAACAGGATAGCACCGCTAAGAGTTTTTTCCCCGATCCTTTCTGTGGGAATAGTTAAAATAAGTATTTTTCCCTTACCCATTTTGTGTGTGAGAATAGTGAAAATAGGTAGAAGAGAATATTGCTATACTGAATAGGACATGTGTGAAATAAGGACCCCCTTACCACCAGGGGGTAGCAGAGCTTCTCAAGGGTATATTTCAATACATACATACAAGTTCAAAGACCGTTTTGTCAAGTTCTTTGTTTTGAGATCGGACTGGAGTACCTGATCCCACGTCTTTGTAGGTCTACCCTTACTTGCAGTTCCCCCCATTTCAATTAAAATGTAAAACTTGCAAACTAAACATACCAAAACTTGGACAAAGACAATACAAAGGCAAAATAACTTATCAAAATCGCTATGTGGAAATAACGCTTACTAAAATAAAATTTATGAAATAAAAGAACACAATCCACCACATACAGGTAGGGTGTACATTACTACATGAGCAAGTTAATCTGTTTCCCAAGCAAAACTAATCGCACACATAAAAATCTTTTGATAGACATAGGCCTATAATAATATTAATTCTTTATTACCATATTTAAATTACTGGCGATACAAGATATAAAAGTTAAATTGCTTTACAATAACCCTCAATATGTCTAGTGAGGCCACCTTTCTGGAAAAATGATTTACCACATTGACAGATGTGTTGCTTGACTCCAGTATGTATCTCCATGTGTGTCTTTAAGTGGCCCCTGGTTGTAAACAATTTACCACATTCCTCACAGCCAAAGTCCCTAGGTCCAATATGAACAACCGCATGCTTCTCCAACTCAATCTTATTGTCAAACTGGTCCCCACACACCATACACTGCAGCTCCTTGGCTCCACAGTAGATGGCTAGGTGCTGAGCTAACTTGCTCTCACTTTTAAATGGCTTACCACAATGACTACACTTTAAATACATAGGTTGGGTGTGTGTAGCAGAGTGTATGTTGAGGGCGCGTCTGTGGGTATACCGTTTGTCACACACCCCACAAACAAAGTTTCTGGCCTCCGGGTGAGTACGAGTGTGCTGCCTCATTGCATTACTAGTCTGAAACATCTGAAAGCAGTACCCACATTTAAAGTGCTTACGGCCCGAGTGCTCCAGCATGTGGGTGTAAAGGGTGCCCTTATGGGTGTAACTGCGGCCACACACTTTACACTTGTGTTTCTTCTCCCCCGAGTGTACCGCCAGGTGTTGTGTCAGTCCCGCCTTCTGTCTAAAACATTTCCCACAGACCTCACACCTGTGCCTCTTCTCCACGGTGTGAGTGGCCAGCTTGTGACTCTTTAGATTCTTTCGGGTCTTGAAGAAACACCCGCATTGGTCGCACATGAATTTCCTCTCCTCTGAGTGAACTAGGTAGTGTCTGGTCAGGTAACTTCGCCGAGCAAACAATTTACCGCAGGTCTCACATTGGTGCATTTTACTGGAGTCTATCTCCTCCTCTCCTTCACCTTTAATTTCATTATATTTCTTTGTTCTCCTGTTATCCTCCTCATCATCAACACTCTCACCATCTACTTCTTCTTCACTTGGATCTTCAGGGATTTTCTCTAATTTGACATTATCCTCATCCTTTACCCTTTCATTAACTTCACATGTATTTTCTGTCAGACTGTCGCAGTAAATTACTTCACCGTCATCAACCACTTCACACTCAACAAGCTGTATTTCAATATGGTTTGGCTCTTTATCAAATACACCACCACACTGTATTATATTACCATCAGTACTATCTTCACACTTAATGGGCTTCAACTCTATAACCCCCTCCTCATTCTCCAGGAGAACATAATCTTCACATTCCACCTTTACGACCACACTTCCCTCCATTACCTCCATCGTGACACTATTGACTTTCCTAATATATAACAACTTCTCTTACAATAAGTAATATATATTGTTAAACTATAATGAAGGATACCAATGTCACTAAATATGAAGCGTTAACTCAAAACATCAGACTCTTGCTCCTGCTTCTTGATGACAGTCCAACAGACTTCTGTTGTCTACCTAAAATAAAAAATACTCATTAATATTTAATGTGTTATTTAACCCTCTCACGTTCTTGACGCAATTTTGAGCCTATTAGGGATACTTTAAAGCCTTTGTTACCATCAGGGGTATTTAGAAACCTTTAGTTTAGTTTCTTTAACCTCTGCAGTTGTCTTTGAGTTAGCTGTGGGCAGAAAACTAATTTTGGAGAGGTAATTATAAGAGTGAGAGAACTCTATTTCTTATTGCTAATCTGGCAACCTCTGCGTCATATGGTCGTGAGAGGGTTAATGTAAGATCAGACTTATAACTATCTAGGTCATCTGGTATCTACCATGATGGACAGTTAAAATTCCAACACCCTCAGGTATTTTATCAGCTACTGTACTTACACTAGTTGTATTTACACTAGTTGTATTTGCGGGAGTGAGCATGCTCGTTAATTCCCGCCTCCTAATATATGTTTGTCATACCGTGCTTTGAAACTATGCACTGATGGTGCACTGTGATGCCATGATGGCGCTGTGTTGATGAGTCTTTATTGTACAGTACTGTACTACAGTAAAGAGATTAAAACCACGCTCTCTGTGGAAGAAACGGTCTTAAACTTGTATGTATGTATGTACTGTATATAAATAAGTAATATGTATTTCAAAGTAAATTTTTTATGGTTCTGGAGGCACTATCTGGTGATTTCAGAGTTGGGCTTCCATGGGAACTGCTATACGCAGATGTCCTAGTACTTATCGCAGATAGTGCACAGGACGCCGAGGCCAAGTTCATAAGATGTAAAGAGGGCAAGGCAAATAACGGGTTAAGAGTTAATATAAATCAAACAAAAGTGGATTAGGGCTAGGAAAGGTGGAAAAAAGTGGGGCATACCTATGCGCAGCATGCAGAAAAGGGGTGGGCGAGAACTCAATACTGTACAGTGTAGCGTCTGCCGCAGCTGGGTACATCACAGGAAGAAGCGCTGCACTAGAATAAAGGGACGTCTACCAAGGAAGAAGTCCGAAATTGAGAAATTTGTATGCATAGTATGCAAAGGTGAGTTTGTATTCAATGACCAGCTCGAGAGTGTTAACTTTGGCAATGAGGCAATGAAGATGGTGGACAAGTTTTGCTACCTGGGAGATACCATCTCTGCCGGTGGTACTTACAGTAGTTTCTTACAGTAGAAACGCAGAGGCCGCCACTATCGTCAGAATAAGATGCGGCTGGGGAAAGTTTAAATCACTTTTGCCACTACAGTGGGCCCCACAAGGGTGCGTTTACCTAAGTCCGAGACATGCGCGCACCCTTGGAGCTTAAGAACCTATGGGAAATTCACTATGTAGTCCGGGGACTCTTCAAACTTACCCTATTTTCGCCCAATAACCCCTGAAAAACATGAACTAAGGAAAGAATACCTTCACAGTATAGAAATGTGATTAGATATTAGATAGAATAGGGGTATTACACTCACTTTGGATGGTTTATGTATGCGTGGAGGTTGGGATGTTGGTCTTACTGAGGGTCCGAGGCTGCCCCCATGCCCACACCAAAATGTCTACCCACATTTGCCTGTTTCTCACCTCTAGCCAACATGTCTAGTAACTTTTTTTTCTGTTCTAAATCAAGAACTTTCACTTTTGTTTTGGTGGGTAACACGATCGCCCTGGGCGGTGGGTTAGGGGCAGCAGGTGTAAAATGCCCCCATGTGGGCATAGGGGCAGCCTCGGACCCTCAGTAAGACCAACATCCCAACCTCCACGCATACATAAACCATCCAAAGTGAGTGTAATACCCATATTCTATCTAATATCTAATCACATTTCTATACTGTACAGGTATTCTTTCCTTAGTTCATGTTTTTCAGGGGTTATTGGGCGAAAAAAACGCACGCTTTGCTTTTTTCGCGCTTTTTTCGCACCCTTGGATTATAAGCACCACACGGACATCTGCCGCACGGTTGGAGAATCGCACCCTTTTAGTGCGCACCCTTGCGGGGCCGACTGTACTCACAATGAGAAGACTCCCTCTCCCTTTGAAGGGAAAGTTGTACGCTTCATGCGTTAGAAGCACAATGACATATGCTTCAGAAATGTGGCCTGTCAAAGCGGATGATACCAACAGAATGGAACGCAATGAGATGAGGATTGTAAGATGGATGTGTGGTGCCAAACTGCAAGATAGGACATCAAGTGTAGAGCTAAGGAGGTTAGGTATCAAGAGTATCAGTGATGAGATGCGTACTAGCAGGCTTGGATGGTTTGGACATGTGGAGAGGATGGATGAACAAAGCTGGGTGAAAAGATGCAAGTCCATGAATGTGGAGGGAGCTGCACCAAGGGGTGGACCAAAAAAGACGTGGGATCAGACTTTGCAGTCTGATCTTAAATCAAAGAACCTGACAAGTGAGGCAGCTCTTAACAGGGCTGCCTGGAACGCCGCCATTAGGACGTGAGACCAGAACCGCATTCTGTGTGGAGCACTCGGTCTTTAAATTTGTGTATGTATGTATATTTGTCACTAGTTCTACAGTCACAAGCCAAAGTTCCTTTATACTTATGCTCTGAATGAAGTAAAACCCTGTAGCAAATGAAAGCTCAAAGACCAGACAAACTACATAAAAAAGATAGGAGTGGGAAAGAGGGCACAGTTTTTCAAACTTTCAATAACTTGGAGCAAAGGTGGGAAAGACCCTTAGCTTTTGACTAGCCTATACCTTATCACTCTTAAAACAATAATACGATTGCTTCTAAACTTCATCACTTTCTTCTTATAAACACCATGTGAGCACTTTATTGACATTCTGGTTATTGATTCTTCAGAGGCGCATTCTCCATCAAAATTATAAGCTGATAAATGTCAACATAGCTCTACTTTGCCCTGACAACAAACTTTTGTTTATATATATTATTTTCCTGTGCAGAATGGACACCCTATAAACCCTAGTACTGTATAATGTAAAACTTGCAAAATATACAAACCAAGACAGGGAAATGTAGGCAGATGTGCACACGGATCTTTTGCCGGTCAGTCATCTAAAATCAGAAACTTTCCAAACGGAGTCCCACAAGGATCCGTCCTATCGCCCGCACTCTTCAATCTGTACATGCACGATATAACTACACCCAATATGCCCCAAATAAACTTAGCCTCCTATGCAGATGACATAACACTCACATGCACACACCATGACCCAAAAAGAGAAACAGATCTCCTTCAACCCTATCTCAACACACTACATGGCTGGTGCACTACAAACAGACTTAATCTAGCCCCAGCCAAATACACCGCAACCCTGCTCACAAGTTGGACAGGAGAACACGAATACATCCCTCAACTCACCATAAACAACACACCCCTAACACATACACACACCCAAAATCCTAAGAGTAACATATGATACTCATATGACATTCAAACAGCACACCACAAACATTAAAAAGAAACTGACACCAAGACTTAACGCCCTCAGGTCACTTGCTCACACAAAATTTGGACACAACAAAGAAACTACCACCACAGTATATAAACAATACATAAGATCAGTGATGGAATACGCAAGCCCAGCCTGGGCTTCTAACCTAGCTGAAACACATCATAAGACCTTACAGACTATTCAAAACAAAGCCCTAAAGATCATTACAGGCTGCACAGCTACTGCACCCACAGATCACCTACATCAAGAAACCAAAATCCTCAAAGTCAAAGACCATCTGGACATGAGAGGCACTCAATTCCTGGCAGCAGCCTCCACGAACCAAGACCACCCACTAAACTACATGGCAACACACCCACAGACACCAAGAAATATCAAAACAACACCCAGCACACGGTATCACACACAATTATTGTCCTCTCTCCCTCCCTGCCCACCCCGAACCAACTTCCCACATCCATACTCATATCTCTCACCGATCCAGCCACTCACTCACAGACAACACGCAGCTGCATGCACGACCTCCCGAAATCCATCCTTCCGAATCCTCCCTTCCTCGCGAGGACAGAGTCCACCTGGCCAGGCTGAGATGCGGACACCATCCAGCTCTCCTGAGCTATCAGAAGAGACTGGATGACTCCGTTGTCGACGCCTGCCCGGGATGTAACATAGCACCCCATACCATTAAACACATCATAGAAGACTGCATTTCACACAACCACTTACGCCAACAACACAATCTACACTCAATGAGAGCTCTGTGGGAAAGCCCGATCATGACCATGGCCTTCCTCAGGGACTCGGGGCTGTTCGGCCAGGCAGCTTAGGGAACAACAACAACAACAACATGAAGGCTTTCCATACTACCAGTAATACAGGAAGCCCCCACCTGCTACCAGTGGTGAAGGAAACATAGGAAGGCTTCTAGTGGTGAAGTAATTCCCTGAGAAGTATGCCCTCCCTGCTGTTGCGGCACTTTAGAAGAAGAAAGAAATTAGTTTATTGTTTACAAGTTGACGTGAAGTGGACCTATATTGACTATTGATCATATTTTAATTTTGATGGACATGCCTCAGGTCATCAGCTACAGTACGGTAGAAGTAATTATTGTCAATAAAGTGATCCTATTCACCTACAGTAGTGCTAAAAAATATTGGAGAAGGATGTTAGTATCCGGGCGTATCGCCAGCTTTGTTTACATTACTTGTACGCTCGCGGTTACGTTCCCGTCTATTTTGACTGCTTTTTATTTCTGTTATTTGACAGATTTGAATGATGATGACAATAAGTCATGGGGGTGGGTGGGAACCTATTATTGTATCCCACGGCAGTTAAAATGGACGGGAACGTTATCGCGAGCATACGAGTACTGTAAATAAAGCCGGCGATATGCCCGAATACTACATCCTTACCATATTGTTTCAGATTTACATGTGATTTATATAAATTCTAACAACTTTTAAGGATATATTTTCCTTCTTTTTACCTTTCGAGTGTTGTATGTGACTTGTGGTGCTTCTACAACTTCAGTCTATGCTTTCTTCCAGCCAGTGCCACCTGTCTCTCATCGGTTCTAAATGCCAAACTTCACAAACAATCCATTTCCTTGTCACCAATCTGTTGAGAAGGACAATAAGATTAATAGTGAGCCATTGTCTTGCAAAAATCCTTGCAGCAGGAGAGTTTACGCTTACCGAGTACTGTTAGACCAAAATACAGTAACTAAATTCTATGTGTAAATAACAATACAATATGAGCTGGATACACAGGCCTAGTTTGCCTTTTTCCAGAGGATCTACTGTAAGAATAACCTGAAGATTTACCGGTAAGGGTTGTGTTAGCGGGCGTACCGCCGCTTTTTTTACATAGTCGCACGCTCGCAGTTACATTCGCGTCTAATTTGACTGCTTTTTAATTACAAAATTATCCCACGGCCAGCTGTTATTTGCCCCTGCTGGTGATAAATATGATGATAACGATAAGTCATGGGGGTCAACCTATTATTGTATCTCACGGCCAGTAACCAAACAATTTAGTCACACCTGGCCGTGGCATACAATAATCACCCCCATGACTTATTATCATCATCATAAAAAAAATTCTCAATGACTGCCTTGATGGTAGTGAGTGTTTAATATCTGTATGTGGTAACCCAGGTTCGAATCCCAGTGGATCACATGCTTGCTTTCATTAATTTCATTGGGAGGTGTTTGGTGTTGGAGTGAAATTAATAAAATAAAATATTACCAGCAGGGGCAAACTAAAATGTAAAACTTGCAAACAAAGTCAAACCAAAACTGGGACAAAGACAATATATAGTCAAAACAACATATCAAAATCGCTATGTGGAAACAACATTTACTAAAATAAAATTTATGAAATGAAAGAACACAATCCACCACATAGGGTGTACATTACTACATGAGCATATCAGCTGGCTGTGGGATAATTTAGGCAAGAATGTTAAGTTCGGGCGTACCGCCAGCCTTGTGTACACTACGCGGATCGGCGTCGGGACGCTTGCCATCATGTTCCCGTCTATTTTGACTGCCTTTGGATACAATATGTTGAGGGGGGGCTATGCCCCCCTCACCCCCCCATGACATATTGTCATCATCATATATGAGGACCCTGGAGGACAAGGGGCGAATGTGCCACCATGAGCAAAATTGAGTTAGGACTGGTTCCCGATAGATGGAAGCACTGAAAATCACGTGGTGAAGAGCGTGTGAAGAGCGTTTTGCGATTCCCACCCATGCGGGCTCAGTACCCTAGGTTCTAAATCCCTTGTTTCGACCTTGTGTAGCGGCGGAGGAGGTATGGATTGTAGGAGGTGGAGGGGCGAATGTTCCCGCGCGCTCAAGCCAATGAGCGGCCGGCTAGCATTCCCCGGGTTAAAGGCCCGCCTCCCGGCCAATCACACGTGCGTTTGCGCGTTTTTTTGGCTGAAAATTTAACAGTATCTTAGTTTCATGGACATCTAATACAGGATTAAATTTCAAGCAGATTGAACAATAATTACTATAGGCTGAACAAAAAAATCAATTTCTATTGTGCGTTTTTTTTTATTTTCTATCAATTTGTCTCTTCCAGAGGATTATAATGGTATATAATAACATGGTATTCTGTAATATTCTATGTATGCCACCTATTCCAGACTTTAAACACTCATAACTCGAAAGTAAGGTATTGGCGCATTCGCCCCTTGTCCTCCAGGGTCCTCATATATTGCCAGCAGGGGGCAAATAACCCAAAAAATCGCCGTCAAAATATACGCGAAGTTACCCGTGGCGATCGCCCTATCTAAACATGACGACAGTACGCCCGAACTCTACATCCATCCCAAAATTTGTTATAATTATACTGGCATATACTGGCATATAGGAGAAAGAGAGGGGATATGATAGAGACTTTTAAGATAGTGTCAGGAAAGTACGATGAGGATGTGTGTGAAGGTATCTTCTTGATGCGGGAGGGAACAAGAACGAGAGGACACTCTAAGAAAATTTACAAAGAAAGAAATAGGCTTGAGAAGGCGAAGAACTCATTTTGTGATAGAGTGGTAAATGAGTGGAACGCACTGCCCCAGTATGTAGTCGATTCCGAATCAATAAGGGAGTTTGAAAGTAATCTTGATAAAGCATGGGGAAGACAAGATTTGAAGTTTGATTATAAAACAAAAATACAGAATAGTAAAAATGTTGCGTCTGCTACCGCCGCCGCCAACACCGTGAACGACCGCAGCAGTGCAAGTACTGGTACTGAGCTGGATACACAGGCATAGTTTGCCTTTTTCCAGAGGATCTACTGTAAGAAACTGTAAGAAAATAACCCTCGGCAAAACCTAATAAAAGAATATGGTACTAAAATGTCTTTTTCGTAACAAGATTGTCAATATTCTAACTATAGACGACACTGATTTGTATAGCCTACTGTACTCGTCATTTTCCTTCGTCTCCCGAGGTACTAGCCTACTAGGGACATATACTAGGGGTTATGTGAGGGTTAGTTTTGTATCCCACATACCGGTACTGGGTACTGGGTACTAGGGACATATACGAGGTGCTACGTGAGGGTTAGTTTTGTATCCTATGTATTGGGTACTAGGGACGTATACGAGGTGTTACGTGACAAGGTGTCAAACATAAGTCAAGTCTTTTATCTTTAGTCTTTATTATTGTACTGTATATGTAAAGATACAATTGTGGTCTATAGTTCAAAATATGTCTTTGAAAGTGATAGAAAGGCCAAAAAATACTATTTCATATTAATTTTCTTGTATTCCTTCTCATATACTGTATATTCAAGTCTACAAACAAAATTTGGGATGGATGTAGAGTTCGGGCGTACGGTCGTCATGTTTACATAGGGCGATCACCGCGGTTAACTTTGCGTCTATTTTGACGGCGATTTTTTTCGGTTACTTGCCCCCTTGCTGTCAATATATATGTTGATGACAATATGTCGGGGGGGGGGGGGGGGGTGAGGGGGGCAAAGCCCCCCTCAACATATTATTGTATCCAATGGCATTCAAAATAGACGGGAACATGATTGCAAAGGTCCGACGCCTCCCCCGTCGCCGCCGTCATGTTTACATTCGTCGATCGCCGTGGTTAAGTTCGCGTCTATTTTGACGGCGATTTTTCGGTAGTTTGCCCCCGCTGGCAATATATATGATGATGACAATATGTCATGGGGGGTGAAGGGGGGGCAAAGCCCCCCTCAACATATTATTGTATCCAAAGGTAGTCAAAATAGACGGGGATATGATGGCAAAGGTCTGACACCACTATGCGTAGTGTAAACAAGGCTGGCGGTACGCCCGCACTTAACATTCTTGCCCAAATTTTCTCCAGCTTGACACCCTGCGTGAGGCTTAGTTTTGTATCCCACGTATTGGGTACTATGGACATAGGCCTATACTAGATGTTAGGTGAGGGTTAGCTTTGTATTCCACGACCCACATACTGGGTATAGGTTAGGTTAGGTTAGACGAGGGATCAGGTGGTAGGTATGGAATACCTAGGAACAGTAATAAGAACACTAATTACCTGATAGGGTACGTAGGTAAGGATTGTTGGGATTTTTTTTATTTTAATACCACAAATTTTCTGAGTGTTTTATATACATTTTTGTTTTCATTTGAATCAATATACAGTATAGTGTTTGTAATTAACTAGAAATCTCGGGAAAACCTATTTTCCCCATTAGGCTTATCGATCGATGTTGAGACACGCCCCCCGATAGTGATTTGAAGAGACATTAGCCTAACCTAACAACCTTACCTAACCTAACATAGTTTATGGCTGGGGGCTGCTGCCCCCACACCCCCGCTGGTTGAGTACTAATCCCTTAGTAAATAAAACAAAAAATTGGCTGTCAATTATGCGAAGGTGAAAGAAATGTCGATGAAGTCTACGGTGTTTACTCTGCAATCTTCAGCTTTGATTGTACATCGATAACTGGAAGTACCGTATTGACAAACTTGTTACGAAAAAGACATTTTAGTACCATACTTTTTTATTAGGTTTTGCCGGGGGTTAAAACAAATTTTCTTATGATCTTTAGAGCATATAGATTCAATATTTATTCTCAAATATATCAAAAAAATTTGTGATATTAAAATAACATTGAACCGATTGTTGTATCCCACGTACTAGGTACTACGGAAAACTTGTAGGTGTAACGGTGTTAGGTGAGGGTTAGTCTTGTATCCAATAAACTAGGTCTAGGTTACTGTATCTTTTATAATTTTCAAAACCAATACATTTGCGATACACCAGCTTTTATCATTTATGGGTTTATAAGAGTGATAAATGTGTGGAATAGTCTTCCCAGGAGAGTAGTACAAGCTCACAATCTAAAATCATTTGAACAGAGACTCGATAAATATTGGGCAAATCAGAGTATCAAATATAACTTTGAAGAGAGCCTTGTACTGGCGGTCACGCCGGATCCGGTTCTGTCAGAGGACAATTCGGACATAGAGGTCTGACCCACGTCGGTAGTGATCTAGACATAAAGGTCATACCGGCCTGCGTCCAGTATCTACGTAAGGTTACGTAAGGTAAGGTATAAATCAAGCAAACCTTGGGGTTTATGGTTTTCTAAAACCTTAAAACCTGAGGTCCTGAGCCAACTTTTGCCAAAACTTGGCTCAAGTTTTTGAAATCTTGGGGTTTAGCCTAGGCCTAGGCATATGGTTTTTCAAAACCTTAAAACCCGAGCCAACTTTTGCTAAAATACGCTATTATCGCCGTTTTACGCATTTAACCCATTATTTTCCCTGACCTTCATAACCCTCACCACTATCAGATGGTTGGATAATGGGGAAATTTTTTGGGATGGATGTAGAGTTCGGGCGTACGGTCATCATTGTTTACATAGGGCGATCGCCGCGCTCGCACTTACGTTCCCGTCTATTTCGACGCTAGGCTATATTTTCTGCTATTTGCCCCCTGTCATTAGGCTACTACATGAATACTAGGTTAGGTTAGGTTAGGTTAAAATAGACGGGAACATGATGGGAAAGGTCTGACGCCACTACGCGTAATGTAAACAAAGATGGCGGTAAGCCCGCTCACTACATCCTACCCACATTTTTTTTCCAAGGTTTTAATTAAATAAAAACACTAGCCTATAGCCTAGCCTAGGCTTATATTGATGAAAAATAACAGATTCCATAAATAAAAACCCTAGGAAAATTAGTGACATTACAATCTAAATTTCCCCCCCAAAATTCTGGGGATTGTAACTAGGCCTAGGCTAATTTCAACTACTAGGCCTAGGCCTATAGCCTAGGCTAATGATGAAATCATGAAAACTACCGGGATGGATGTAGAGTTCGGGCATAGGCCTACGGTCGTCATGTTTACATAGGGCGATCGCTGTGGTTAACTTCGCGTCTATTTTGACGGCGATTTGTTTCGGTTAGGCCTATTTGCCCCCCCCCCCCCCCCCCCCCCGCTGTCAATATATATGATGATGACAATAAGTCATGGGGGGGGGGGTGAGGTCTCAACATATTATTGCATCCAAAAGCATTCAATATAGACGGGAACATGATTGCAAAGGTCCGACGCCTCCCCCGCCATCATGTTTACATTTGTCGATCGCCGTAGTTAAGTGCGCGTCTATTTTGACGTCGATTTTTTCGGTAATTTGCCTCCTGCAGGCAATATATATGATGATGACAATATGTCATGGGGGTATGAGGGGGGCAAAGCCCCCTCAACATATTATTGTATCCAAAGGCAGTCAAAATGATAATCTTCAAGGACACTAGCCTACATCCACCTTATTAGAAACAATTTATTAGGGAAAATAGGCGGGTAGGATGTAGTGACCGGGCGTACCGCCATCTTTGTTTACATTACGCGTAGTGGAGTCGGACCTTTCCCATCATGTTCCCGTCTATTTTAACCTAACCTAACCTAGCATTCATGTAGTAATGACAGGGGGCAAATAGCAGAAAATATAGCGTCAAAATAGACGGGAACGTAAGTGCGAGCGCGGCGATCACCCTATGTAAACAATGACGACCGTACGCCCGAACTCTACATCCATCCCCAATAGGCACCAATAGATTCGCCATATTTTTCTCCATAGGCTATAGGCCTTGGCCTAGTCCGCATGGAGGATTTTCGTTATTAACAAATTGACAAATACCCACTTCACAGACGAATACACCAAATATCTAAGTCAAAGCGGGGGTGTGGGGGCGGTAGCCCCCACCTAGGCCTATAGGCCTAATACTGGGATAGGTTAGGTAAGGTTGTTAGGTTAGGCTAATGTCCTTTCAAAGGGGTATAGGCTAGTAAACACTAGGATAGCCTATAGGCTACCCGGTCAGAGGTAAGAAGAAGAAGAGTCCTGCAGTAGTCTCCTTGAATGCTATAGTCATCCTCCTATGAAATGAGCTACAAGGTGGAGTCCCTCGCCCTGTGCGGTGTTGTCAAATATTCAAAGCTTTAACAACAAATGTTAGTTTTTCAGGCTATTAACAAATTAATTTTAGCTTTTATGACTACCGGTATATATATTATATTACAATTTTTAAAGGTTATGTGGTGTTAAGAAACATATAATTTTAAGGATATATAGAAGGAATTTATACAACATATGGCACGCTATTTAGAACATGCTGCCATTTTTCTGGGGACAGCTATAAATAGATTTAAGGAATGGTAGGATATGTGACGTTGCCAAGTAATGTCAATGCGGTTCTGTTGGCTACGCACACACAGCCCGTAGCCTAGTAGGTAGAGCTCTTGTCTCACACACGAGGGTGACGAGGGGTCGGGGGTTCAATCCCCGGCCGGGCGGAGACAAATTGGGCTTGTCTCCTTTCTTGTGTTAGCCTCAGTTCACCTAGCTGTAAATAGGTACCTGGAATAAGTGGACGACATTGTGACGTCCCATCTGGGGTTGGCAAAAATGGTACAAGGCGAGATGGGTATCATATGGTTCACCTAAGCTGATGGCTACCTAAGCCTTCGGGCGAGACGGTACCATCTATAGTGAGAATGGTACCATACAGATCCACCCTAAGCCTTCGTTTCCGATGTCGCCAATTGGCTAAATACAGACTACACACACATCCACAGCCATTCCAACAGTACATAAAACACTTAACATGCATTTCACGCAATACATTCCCAGTTAAGGAGGCGCGATAATAATGAGCTCAGCTCGCATTGCGTGGATTCCCCTTGACGAACAAGTAACTGAGTAACACCCCTACAGATACACACACAAACACACACATACATACACAATCTCCAAAATGCAATATAGCACAATGTAATCCCATCAAAAGAGAGAGAGAGAGAGAGAGAGCTGGATACGAGTAATGGCAACGCTTTAAATGGCCTCAAACTACGACAACAACATCATCCAGGTACAGACGGTCACTAGGCTAACCCTCATTCATAGCGCGACCACCATGGAAGGAAAAACTCGGAAAAGTTACTCTCATCTTCATAGCCAGGCAAGGGAGATGCTGTACAATGTAAATAGGTATATACAAATATAGCCTAGGCCTACCTATTATTTCGTTTCTGTAACTTTTATACAAGAATACCAATAACCCTTACCCTTCCAGACATAAAAACGTCTTTTACATTTATTTCAAGTCTCCCTTCTAGCCTAAATGTGGTTTTCCTTGGTTTCCCGTTTTCTAAAAGGTTTGTTTTGGTCGACATGTGGCAACACCGCAATCCGCATAGGGCGACCTTGACCTCCTTGGAGCTCATTTCAGTTGAGTTTGACTAGCCTATAGGCTACCATCAAAATAAACGGGAACATGATGATGATGGCAAAGGTCCGACGGACTGACGCCACTAGCCCACTACGCGTAGGCCTAGTGTATAAACAAGGCTGGCGGTAGCCGGTAGGCCTACGCCCGCACTTAACATTCTTGCCAAACTACCTAGCCTAGGCTAGGCCTAAAACTAAAAAGAAAAACCATGGAAAAATTAGCCTAGGCCTAGTGGTGTGGGACTTGTGGGAGACAATAATAGGTTGAGGGAGGCTTTGCCCCCCCCCCCTCTGTCTTTTTGTCATCATCATATAGGCAATAGGCCTAGGCCACCTAGGCCTAGGTCTATTGCCAGCAGGGGGCAATTTACAGAAAAAAACAAGTCAAACTAGGCCTAGATGGAAATGAGACTGCGAGCGCACTCATAACGACCGTAGCCTAAGCAGCTAGGCCTAGCTGGCTACGCCCGAGCGGCCCGAATAATAGCCTAGGCCTAGACGCGAAAACTGTGAGCGTGCGACTAGGCTATGTAACCAAAGCGGGCGGTACGCCCCGCCCGCAAACACAACCCTTGCCGATTTAGGCTACCAAAAAGGTTTAGGCTATTAGGATTTCGGCATTAGCCTTAGCTGCTGCAAAAAATTCACAAATTGAAATAGGCCTAGGGCCTAGTCTACATAGACTTAAAGACTAGCCTAATAGCCTAGGCTAGGCCTACATTCACTGGAAAAAAAGGGCAAGCCATTAGACACCATTAGTGTCACGGCCGGCCACATACTCAGGGCATAAAATCACCTGGCTGTAGCCTGTAGTAAATGTCCCATTTCGAGAAATTCGAGGTCCCTGAGCTCGGGGATTCGCCTAAAGGGCCAAACCCTTCTTCAACGGATCACCTATATCCACGCGTAGAACAAGTAAAGGCGCATTCTTTATTGACAAATACAAGTCAAGTTATTTTTAGTAGGCTAAGTCAACTTTAGCTTAACAAAATTGAAGGTTGTTTACCTCTATAAACCTTACGAGTGCAGAGATAAGTAACAAGCATAGGCTAGATATGGGCTTTATACATATTAATGGTAACAACCGTCCATTGCATAGCAGTGACATGATGTGCCAAATCTGATCAGATTTGGCATCCACAACAAATCAGAGATAGGCTATTTGTAATAGGGCTAAAACTGGTGCCCCATAGGAGGATAGGGCGCTGGAGTCATAGCATAAAAACTATAGCCAAGCACAATACAATTAATTAATTTACCCAACTTAAAGCTAGTCAACTTTGCCTTTAAAATGTAAATGGTCTTAGCAATAAAGTATTTTATGTCCATGAAGCATGCATACCAGAAGGTATACATTTTTTTGCAATTACTGAAACCTGGCTCCAACCTATTTTGTAAAGCAAATAAGCGGAAGGCCGACTTGTAAATATGTACGAGTTTTAGTTTGTGTAATATAATACACAAATAGGTTAAACAAATAATATTTTATTATGTAATAGGCTACTTACCCTACTATAATCAATGACTATATGCACATAATACAGAAAGTATATGAAAATAGTTTAGTTACCAATGAAAATTATATTTTCTTTCAATCATAAAGAAAGAAAATGAAATTGTATGGTACCCTATGGTATAAATATCGATTAATGGACACGTGCACGCACACACATATATTATATACAATACACTCACATTTCCATTCCCAAATACACACCTTTTCTACATTACTTTCAGAGAGTTGGAGCTTGTACTGAAGAGAGAATAAAGAATATAATTTAAAGGAGCTCAGACGGTATTGTGCAGCATAATTTACTGGTTCGGCTCCATGGTTTAAGGAGGGGGTTTGATTTGCTCTCTAAACCTCCATCAAACTTAATAGAACACCCACAAGACCCCACTTCGATATAAATTTGTAAATTTTTCGGTAGAAAATTTTCCCGGCCGAAGGCCGGTTACTTCTATAATTACAGGCTTGCTATCGCCCGCCAGGAAAAAATTTGACAACTAAATGGAACGCAAGGTCTTAATATTGGCAAATAAATGGGGCAAAAGGTCTGAATATCGGTAAACTGATGGGGCGAATGTCTTGAAATCTCATAACTAATGGGGCTAAACATGAGGGAGGAGGAGGACTGGAAAAAACCAACTGCCTCACCTTAAAGCTCTCAAACGCTTATGCTGCAAATATACACACACATACGTCCCTTTGTTAATCCGAAATAACATTTTAGCATTAATTTCGACAATTCTCTGGATGATTCTACTCATTTGAATTTACGAATACTGTATGTCATCATTTACGAATAAACAAGTGTATCGTTTTCATAATTACCGTATTCAAATTATTATAAAATTAACATGAACATCATAAGAGATATGACTATATCAACTCTTTTTGATTGTCGAAATTAAATATAACTTTTGTCAGTCTGAAATGACGTTGTCGTATTCTATATATCAAGAAATAGGTAGACTGATATAATTAAAAACATACCAATTAGGACTAATACAAGATATATATTACATGAAGTTTATATACATTCTTAAATACATAATTAATCCTTCAATGTTCTCCAGAGTGTTAGAGATTGTATTGAAAGATGAATACTAGTTATTGTCTTCCATAAATATTATATTACAATATGAGTTAGTTCATTAAGGGGGGTGACCCGCTTTTTGTTTTATCTTTCTCTCCCTCTCCCTTTGGCTTGTATCCATTCGGCCCCATTCAGCCTACTCTTTTAAGATGTTTACCCACATCCAGGTGTCAATATTTTCCTGGCGAGCGGTAGCGAACCAGCATATAAATATTTTAGTTTTGACAGCAAGCTAATTTTGTACATTTTTCGATAGAAAAATGTCTCCGGCGAAGCCGCATTTCTCCGTACAATGCTGGCTCACTATCGCTTGCCAGGAATAAATCGACACCTGGATGGGAATAAACGTCTTAAAACAGTTGGCTGAATGGGGCCGAATGGATACAAGCTAGGGAAAGAGAGAAAAGGGAGAGAAAGCTAAAAAAAAAACGGTGACCCCCCTTAATTATGGGTAAATATCCCTTTGTGCCATTTAGGTGTAAATTTTTCTCCAGGCGAGCGAAAGCGAGCATGCAATTTAGGAGATACCAAGCCATTCTTTACCGAAAAATGCACACATTTATCTCAAAGGGGGATCTTGGGGGCATTGTTTAAAGCTTGAGGTCTAGGGAGCAGCATCCCCCCCCCCCTACATTCCCCCTTTAAGGAACGCGGAACCAGTCTACTTGAAATTGTTATGTGTGTTTTGTTTAGTTATGGTCACACACACACTCACACATACAGTACACACACATACATATATATAGACACACGCACACACTCTCTCTCTCTCTCTTTTGCATGCACACACACTTTCTCTCTTTCGTTTGCACACACACGCACGCACATACACACACACACACACACACACACACACACACACACACACACACACACACACACACACACACACACACACACACATACATTCACTCTCACTCTCTCTTTGTTTACTTCCCCGGATACTGCGACATTTTAACTCTATTTTATTTCACTATTTTTTACTCGCTCTCTTTCCTTGTGTTAGGTTATAGGCCCCGGGATATTTGCTGCCAGGCTCAACATTTTCTATACTTATCGTTATGAGTGTGCTTAGTTTATGTAGTAGAACAATGGTTTAATGTTTTAGTAATTGAATATACAGATAGATAGATAGACAGAAAGACAGACAGACATACAGATCGATAAATAGACATATAGATAGATGGATAGATAGTGATATTAGATAACTAGATATATATATATATATATATATATATATATATATATATATATAGAGAGAGAGAGAGAGAGAGAGAGAGAGAGAGAGAGAAATAAGTATATCAATGGATAGATAGATAGACTGGTAGATAGATAGATAGATAGATAAATATGTAAATACAGTATATGGCTAGATTGATGACTTGAGTATATAGAAGGAAGAGGTTATGTCCCTTTGATCGGAACAAAACACCCCCTTAACCCATACTGTACCAGTGTCGTCCTTTGATCGGAACAAAACCCCCCCTTAACCCATACTGTACCAGTGTCGTCCTTTGACCGGAACAAAACACCCCCTTAACCCATACTGTACCAGTGTCGTCCTTTGACCGGAACAAAACACCCCCTTAACCCATACTGTACCAGTGTCGTCCTTTGACCGGAACAAAACACCCCCTTAACCCATACTGTACCAGTGTCGTCCTTTGATCGGAACAAAACACCCCCTTAACCCATACTGTACCAGTGTCGTCCTTTGATCGGAACAAAACACCCCCTTAACCCATACTGTACCAGTGTCGTCCTTTGACCGGAACAAAACACCCCCTTAACCCATACTGTACCAGTGTCGTCCTTTGACCGGAACAAAACCCCCCCTTAACCCATACTGTACCAGTGTCGTCCTTTGATCGGAACAAAACACCCCCTTAACCCATACTGTACCAGTGTCGTCCTTTGACCGGAACAAAACACCCCCTTAACCCATACTGTACCAGTGTCGTCCTTTTCATTATATATACTGTGCCAACAATTAGAAGATTTTACGAAGTTTAGGTAGGATCTCTAACCAATAAAAGGCTACACATTATCTCAATTAATCCTTTTAGCTACCACAGATCCTTCCAAAGCTGAATAAAATTGTCTAATAATTGCCAGATTTTATTGAAAAGGACGTCGCTGGTACAGAGTGGGTTAACGTGAGTGCCCTTATTGCAAAAGCAAACTATAAGTATGAAAACAAAAACACTTATGCAATTCAGTGTCAGGAAATCAGCTGCTAGGTTATGAAATATCATTTCCGGTTAAGGGAATGATTTTTCTGGACCCCCTTCTCCATTTTTAGCCCTGCATGGAACTGACTGAACTAACTGTACGGCCTGCTTCATTGTGGTTGCACATAATAAATTCACTGCCTGGGCACAAAATGGCTACCCTCAAACTCCCGCCCCATCCCGGAAGCTCTAAATAACCTCGCCTCCTGGACACAAAATGGCTCCACCAAACCTTGTGTGGCGAACGGGTCTGCGAGAAAATCAGAATACACACAGGTATGGCCTATATTTCTGTCCCCAGCCCTTATTGGTGTTTTCCATTTGGACCAGCGGTGGGTTGAAGGTGGGTTCGCCATCCAGGTATTCCGCCACTATGCTTGGTCTCTTTGATTATAATACATTTTCTGTTTACAGCATTAATTTCTGTATCTACAATATATGTATTTTTGCCTATAATGGTTTCTCTGTTTACAGTATTAGTTTCTTTACCTACAATAATAGCTTCTTGGCCTATAACAGTTTTTTTGTCTACAATATAAGCTTTTTGCCTACATGCGTTTCTGTCCTTGCAATATTAGTTTATTTTCCTATTATAGTTTCTTTGTCTACAATATTAGTTTATTTGTCTACAATATTAAGTTTTTGGGACGGCCCTGGTACTGCATGGGTTAAGATGGTATTTACCCTTTTAGTTCCCACAGATCCTTCATAAGCTGTATAATCGTCTGTTAATTTCCAGAATGAACTGTCAAAATGTGTCATAATCTTCTAAGGCTTAATTGTAACACATTATACATGACAAGTGTTTCGTCGTACATGTGTGCTAATTTGAAGACGTAAACGATTAAAACAAATATTATGTGTATTAATATTGTTACTCACACCATTAAGCGTTCAGTTTTCACAGGGTATATGACCTTCTTCGGGAAAAACAGTATAATGGATTTTAATCACATAAGAGTGAACGGGTGGAATGACATGGAATAGGTGAGTTTTAATATTAGTATTATTATTTTATTTTTTTATTTTTGGCGTCATCCTATCATCTAAGGGTTAAGGTAGAATTGATTAGATTTGAATATATTTAGTTATTGTGGGCGAAGTGTCTCTGAGCGGAAGGTTGGTGCTAAGCTCGGCGAGGTAGCGAACGAGCATTCATATATTGGCCTCTTAAAGTTGGTCCACCTCGTTATTTGTTCTATCTCTCTCTCTCTCTCTCTCTCTCTCTGGGTTGTATCTATTCAGCCCCATTCAACCCACTGTTTTAAGACGTTTACCCACAACCAGGTGTCGATCTTTTCCTGGCGAGCGGTAGCAAGCCAACATGTTTTTTTAAATGTTTTTTTTTGACAGCAGGCTAAATTTGTACATTTTTCGATAGAAAAATGTCTCCGGCGAAGCCAGATTTCTCCATACAATGCTGGCTCGCTATCGCTCGCCAGGAAAAAAATCGACACCTGGATGGGACAAACGTCTTAAAACAGTAGACTGAATGGGGCCGAATGGATACAAGCCAGAGAAAGAGAGAAATGGAGAGAGAACAAAGCAGATCACCCCCCTTAAGGTTGGTCCGACTCGTGTGGTGGGGTAACAGTTCCTGTTCTCTTTATATATAATTATATACTGTATATATATATATATATATATATAGATATATATATATTGTTGTTTAAATATATTTAATTATAAATAATTTATAATGGTTAAGATAGTTATTTTTTAATTGTTTATAGTTTTAATTTGTGTAATATTATTATTACTGCTACTACTACTACTACTACTACTACTACTACTACTACTACTACTACTACTAATCATAATAATAAAGAAATACAATAATAATAGCCTCTATTATTGATATATGGTGGATGTAAACCCCACGGATCCTGTTTTCCGCTATCGACATCTTCAATTCCAATTCCTAAGAAGTCGTTTTCCCCATAAAGCGAAATATAAACAACAGAGCCTGGACAACCTTTACCCTTCAAGCCATTCCGGGTAGAGATCCTGGATTAAGAGAGAAGGTTATTGGATGTTTGGCCTAGCAATAATGTACTGGGTATAGACATCTGTTGTTCGTTGATATATCAAGGGGGCCCACCTCGCTTTTTTCTCTTTATCTCCCTCTCTCTTTGGCTTGTAGCCATTCGACCCCATTCAGCCTACTGTTTTAAGACGTTTACCCCCATCCAGATGTCAATATTTTCCTGACGAGCGGTAGCGAGCCAACATTGTATTGAGAAATCCGGCTTTGCCGGAGATTTTTTTTTATCGAAAAATGTACAAATTTAGCCTGCTGTAAAAAAAACATTAAAACAAATATGCTGGCTCGCTACCGCTCGCCAGGAAAAGATCACGTAGTAAGAGAGAAGGCCACATTCTTCTTTAACCCATGCTGTACCGGCGACGTATTTTTTATTTTATTATAGTACATTGGTTTTAAGATTTTAAGACGTTCGCCCCCATTAGTTTTGTTATCATAAGACGCTTCGCCCCAGAAAGAACTGGGATTGTAATGGTAGGGCCCCAAAATGTCTGGTGTTGTTGGGCGTCTGTTTCCTGAAGGGACCGTCTGAGCAAGGCCTTTCGGTCGGAAAAATTGTCCTCGCACAGCCGATTGAACCGAAGCTGTCACGAAGGTTGAGTCGCCGATATTTACCTCTAACTCCCCTCCCCCCTTCTCTCTCTCTCTCTCTCTCTCTCTCTCTCTCTCTCTCTCTCTCTCTCTCTCTCTCTCTCTCTCTCTCTCTCTCATGTTCCCTTTAATAATTATGGCGCATCTCTGTCCATTTGCATTTACAAACTATTTTTATTTCTCCTCCTCCTTCACCCCTCTCCTCCCAAGACCTCCATTAAGTTTTAAAACACAACTCCAAAACCCCCTTTCGAGATTTTGTAAACAAAATTCGGTAGAAAAATGTCCCAGCCTAGGGCTGTTTCCGCCTAAATTACAGGCTCGCTACCGATCGCTAGGAAAATAATGGACACCTAAATGGCAAAAAAGTCATTATAATCACCAAACTAATGGGGCTGGAGTTGAAATGGGGGAGCTATCCCCTCGCCAAAGGCGGCTTTCTATGGGGCCTTTCCTAACTGATGCTGAGAGGATTGGGTTCTAGTCATGTGGTGATGGGCTGGTCTATCAGAGTGAGAGTTGACCATTCTCTGCCATACCCATAGCTTACTCTGACTGTTCCTTTCGCATATATATATTCTAGACCTCTTCCGTGGATTGACCCTACTGCCAACCTAGAGGCTGGCAGACTGGGAGCAAAAGCGTCACATTTTTCCCATGCCCCTCAACTTTCCCTTCATAATTGTTAAGGAGCACAGGGCCCTGGGTAGGGCTTTGGCGTCCCAGGTGTTTCTGCACCCTCCTCAGCCCCTCGCCTGGGAGCGGCTTCGGTCACCTGGGCTTTCATAGTGGTACAGCTGGAAGGGTTCTGTGGGGGCGCTTGGTTATGGCCTTGGCCTTGCTTGGGACCTTGGGGCTGCTCTGTCAGACAGCCTGGGGAACAACAACAACAACAACAACTAATGGGGCTAAACATGAGGGAGAAGGGTGTCCAGAAACAAAAACTCCCCTTAACCACTGTGTCACCACTGATAGGTAGACTACAAGTTAATGAAGATGTGTGTGTGTGTGTGTGTGTGTGTGTGTACTTACTCTAGTTGTATTGTACTTACTCTAGTTGTATTGCGGGAGTGAGCATGCTCGTTATTTCCCGCCTCCTATATGTGTAGGTGTTATATGTATCGTTGGAATGGCTGTGGATGTGTGTGTAGTCTGTATTTTTAGCCAATTGGCGACATCGGAAACGAAGGCTTAGGGTGGATCTGTATGGTACCATTCTCACTATAGACGAAGGCTTAGGTAGCCATCAGCTTAGGTGAACCATATGATACCCATCTCGCCTTGTACCATTTTTGCCAACCCCAGATGGGACGTCACAACGTCGTCCACTTATTCCAGGTACCTATTTACAGCTAGGTGAACTGAGGCTAACACATGAAAGGAGACAAGCCCAATTTGTCTCCGCCCGGCCGGGGATTGAACCCCCGACCCCTCGTGTGTGAGACGAGAGCTCTACCTACTAGGCTACGGGCTGTGTGTGTGTGTGTGTGTGTGTGCCTGTGTGTGTTTGTGTGTGTGTGTGTGTGTTTGTGTGTGCTTGTGTGTGTGTGTGTGTGTGTGTGTGTGTGTGTGTGTGTGTGTGTGTGTGTGTTTGTTTGTGTGTGTGTGTGTGTGTGTGTGTGTGTGTGTATGTGTACCGGTGACGTCTTTTTCGATATATTCTGATAACTATTAGATGATTTTATACAGTTTAGGAAGGACCTCTAGCAATTTAAAGGCTCTGGATTATCTCATGTAATCCCTTTAGCTACTGTCAATCCTTCCTAAGCTTAATAAAATCATCCAAGAGTTGCCAGAATATGATGAAAAGGACGTCACCGGTACAAAATGAGTTCTTAGGTAGATAATAAAATGATGAAGTATATATAGGGGACAGAGGATGTAGTTGGAGAAGTTCATAATGTAGGTATAAGCTAATAATTACAGTTGTAGGGAAGAAGGGGTCTGTCTCGTGTGCGCCAGAAGGTGTTTTTTGCAGATTTCCATTTTTCTTATGAACAGTACAATCACACACATTAACACATATGCAAATTTGTAACACCTGTCAGTGGATATCAAGGTGTAGAGTCGTAGCACACACACACACACACACACACACTTACAATCACAAACACACAGTCACAGACACACACACAAACACTACACACACACACACACTTACAGACACACACATACTTACAAACACACACACACACACACCACACATACTTACAGACACACACACACTACACACATACTTACAGACACACACACACACACACATACTTACAAACACACACACAATCACACACACACACACACACACCGACACCGAAGACTCCCAGACTCTCAATATCGATATTTTTCTTTCCAGTGGGACCGATTCCTGTTCATCTTATTTGTGTTTCCATTTGCCTCATATGGACTCTACACTATTGGGTTATTCTCACAGAGAGAGAGAGAGAGAGAGAGAGAGAGAGAGAGAGAGAGAGAGAGAGAGAGAGAGAGAGAGAGAGAGAGAGAGAGACTGTGAGAAAAATGACAGAACATACGAGAGACGGGTATGTGTGTGTGTGTGTCTGTGTGTGTGTCTGTGTGTGTGTGTGTGTGTCTGTGTGTGTGTGGGGGTGGGTGGGTGGGTGGGTGTGTATGTGTGTGTGTCTGTGTGGGTGTGTGTGTGTGTGTGTGTGTGTGATTATTTGGTAGGCTAGAACAATAATGCCTTTGAACTCATATCTAGTTGACGTTTTTTTTTCTATGTGAGTAAGGGAGACAAAGGGCAGAGCTGCCTGTAGCGAGTGCCTCCCCCATAGTTAAAAGAGTGACAGGGCCGAAATCAAGGGACGTTTGAGCCAAAATGCCTGGACACACGGAGTTTGAAGCAATTTAAGTTATAGGAGGAGGGAAAGACTGATTCTGGGGGAGAGTAGAAGAAAGACCAATATGAACCCTAGAGCACCAAAACGAACCTCGGAAATGTAAATAGTAGTTAAATACACAAGCGACTGGAGTTCTCGAAAAGGGGCTCCAGTTCTGACGCTATTCTTGACTTACAGTGTGCTGGCTTAATAATCCAGAAGGGTTGATAGCCCCAGAAGTCATATCTTAACTAACTATCTAGCTAAATAATTACTGGTAAGGTTCGATTCAGTTCGGGATAGCTTCGAAATTTTTAAGATAGGTTGTAATATGTCCTAGGGTGCACAAAACTAACAATATTATATATATATATATATATATATATATATATATATATATATATATATATATATATATATATTATACAGTATATATACTGTATATATATATATTAATCGCCGTTGTTGTACCAGGAACTTCTAATCATATTTTATAAAAGCATATTTTCTGTTTTGTCAAGTCGAAGTAAAAACGTAAATCTGGTTTTAATATGCATGATATAGCTCTATGAAAGTGTAATATTAGTAGATGACTGCTACAACTAAACAACTCTTGACATATGCGAACAATTTACAATTTCTGGGTAGTGGAATAAATAAAAGAATATTTTTCACATTTGAAAAGTCATCATCAAATGGATTACAGCTTCTAGTTCACTGCGTATGAAAAATAGTTACGTACTTTATTTAAAGGGACGTTATAATTATATATTATATATATACATTATATATATGATTTATTTATTTCATGTTTTTTTATATTTAGTTTCCTACCTGGACCTCCATCAAGCTTAAACAATATACACCGAAGACCCCCCTTCGAGATAAAGGTGTGCATTTTGGTATAAAAAAGAGCCGAAAGTCGGTTCCTCCTAAATTGAAGGCTCGCTCTTGCTCGCCAGGAAAAAACAAAACAAAAAACACACTTAGATACCTAGATGGCACGAACGGTCTGTGGCAATTATATATTTAAAGACTATTTCAATTAACCCGCTGACTTCCATATACCCTCCCTAATGTGAATAAGATCGTCAAATAATTACAGAATAAACATAAAAACACAAAAGAAATACGTAATCGAATCTGAATAATACCTTTGCAGTAAATGAAATGCGGGTGAAAAAACAATTGAAATATTCTAACAGTCAAGTGAAGTCAAATAAATTGGAACAGAAAAAAACTCCCTGAATTCGTTCGTTTTAGTAATGCAAATATATGCAAATACAAAGGCTATAGGCCCCCCGCTTACAAATACAAAGGCTATAGGCCCCCCGCTTACAAATACAAAGGCTATAGGCCCCCCACTTACAAATACAAAGGCTATAGGCCCCCCGCTTACAAATACAAAGGCTATAGGCCCCCCACTTACAAATACAAAGGCTATAGGCCCCCGCTTACAAATACAAAGGCTATGGGCCCCCCGCTTACAAATAAAAAGGCTATAGGCCCCCCGCTTACAAATACAAAGGCTATAGGCCCCCCCGCTTACAAATACAAAGGCTATAGGCCCCCCGCTTACAAATACAAAGGCTATAGGCCCCACACTTTCAAATACAAAGGCTATAGGCCCCCGCTTACAAATACAAAGGCTATGGGCCCCCCGCTTACAAATAAAAAGGCTATAGGCCCCCGCTTACAAATACAAAGGCTATAGGCCCCCGCTTACAAATACAAAGGCTATAGGCCCCCCGCTTACAAATACAAAGGCTATAGGCCCCCCACTTACAAATACAAAGGCTATAGGCCCCCCCGCTTACAAATACAAAGGCTATGGGCCCCCCACTTACAAATACAAATGCTATGGGCCCCCCGCTTACAAATACAAAGGCTATAGGCCCCCCGCTTACAAATACAAAGGCTATGGGCCCCCCGCTTACAAATACAAATGCTATGGGCCCCCTGCTTACAAATACAAATGCTATGGGCCCCCCGCTTACAAATACAAAGGCTATGGGTCCCCACTTACAAATACAAATGCTATGGGCCCCCCGCTTACAAATACAAATGCTATGGGCCCCCCGCTTACAAATACAAATGCTATGGGCCCCCCGCTTACAAATACAAAGGCTATGGGCCCCCCGCTTACAAATACAAATGCTATGGGCCCCCCACTTACAAATACAAATGCTATGGGCCCCCCGCTTACAAATACAAATGCTATGGGCCCCCCCCCCCCCGGTTACAAATACAAATGCTATAGGCCCCCTGCTTACAAATACAGCTGGGAACTTGTAGCACTGAATTTGTATCTCATTCTCTACAATTGATTGGTTGGTGGTGTATATTGTGGGTTATTTATATACTGGGTAGGGCGTGTATTGTGGGTTATTTATATACTGGGTAGGGCGTGTATTATGGGTTATTTATATACTGGGTAGGGCGTGTATTATGGGTTATTTATATACTGGGTAGGGCGTGTATTATGGGTTATTTATATACTGGGTAGAGCGTGTATTATGGGTTATTTATGTACTGGGTAGGGCGTGTATTATGGGTTATTTATATACGGGGTAGAGCGTGTATAATGGGTTATTTATATACTGGGTAGGGCGTGTATTATGGGTTATTTATATACTGGGTAGGGCGTGTATTATGGGTTATTTATATACTGGGTAGAGCGTGTATTATGGGTTATTTATATACTGGGTAGGGCGTGTATTATGGGTTATTTATATACTGGGTAGGGCGTGTATTATGGGTTATTTATATACTGGGTAGGGCGTGTATTATGGGTTATTTATATACTGGGTAGAGCGTGTATTGTGGGTTATTTATATACTGGGTAGGGCGTGTATTATGGGTTATTTATATACTGGGTAGGGCGTGTATTATGGGTTATTTATATACTGGGTAGGGCGTGTATTATGGGTTTTTTATATACTGGGTAGGGCGTGTATTATGGGTTATTTATGTACTGGGTAGGGCGTGTATTATGGGTTTTTTATATACTGGGTAGGGCGTGTATTATGGGTTATTTATATACTGGGTAGGGCGTGTATTATGGGTTTCGTATATAGGTGGTATATTGTGGGTTCGAATCCCGGCGGTTCATATATACTTTAATTAATTTCATTGGGGGTGTTTGGTGTTGTGGTGAAATTAATAAAACATAGAATATATATATATTATTTATATATATATACAGTATATATATATATAGATAGATAGATATATAGGTAGATAGATAGGTGGGTAAGTAGGTAGGTAGGTAGGTAGGTAGGTACGTAGGTAGGTAGGTAGGTACGTAGGTAGGTAGGTAGGTAGGTAGGTAGGTAGGTACGTAGGTAGGTAGGTACGTAGGTAGGTAGGTACGTAGGTAGGTAGGTAGGTAGGTACGTAGGTAGGTAGGTACGTAGGTAGGTAGGTACGTAGGTAGGTAGGTACGTAGGTAGGTAGGTAGGTACGTAGGTAGGTAGGTAGGTAGGTAGATATATACATACTATAATTTCAACATTCATAACATATAACCACTTCACACAAACTGAATTGTAGGGTACATAAATGATGAACGATCGGGACTGCCGGGAATCGAACGCAGGGCCCTCAAACACAAAAGACAGTCCTATGCCACTGTACGGCCAAGAAGGTTAAGGGTTTAAGGGGGTAGGGTTTGTTTTTCTGGACACCCTTTTCCCTCGTTTTTAGTCCCATCAGTTCTGAAATCATAAGACGTTCGGCCCATTAGTTTGGCGATTTTATCACCTTTCCCCCCCATTTCGTAGTCAATGCTAAGACCTTTCGTGCCATTTACGTGTTGATTTTTCATGGCGAGCAATAGTGAGCCTGTAATCTGAAGATGAATCGGCCTTCGGCCAAAACATTTTCGGTAGAAAAATTTCCCGGCCGAAGGCCAATTCCTCTTAAGATTATCTTGAAGGGGGGGGGGGGGGAGGTCTAGGGGGTGTTATTACGGCTTGATGGAGGTCTAGTGAGGAAAAAAAAAAAAAAAAAAAAAAAACATGATTAAATCGATATATAAACCAAACATAATTATCCCTACCCCCCTTAATACACAATCTATATGTAAACCAAACATAATTATCCCTACCCCCCTTAATACACAATCTATATGTAAACCAAACATAATTATCCCTACCCCCCATAATACACAATCTATATGTAAACCAAACATAAATATCCCTACCCCCCTTAATACACAAGCTATATGTAAACCAAACATAAATATCGCTACCCCCCTTAATACACAATCTATATGTAAACCAAACATAATTATCCCTACCCCCCTTAATACACAATCTATATGTAAACCAAACATAATTATCCCTACCCCCCTTAATACACAATCTATATGTAAACCAAACCTAATTATCCCTACCCCCTTAATACACAATCTATATGTAAACCAACATAATTATCCCTACCCCCCTTAATACACAATCTATATGTAAACCAAACATAATTATCCCTACCCCCCTTAATACACAATCTATATGTAAACCAAACATAATTATCCCTACCCCCCTTAATACACAATCTTCGTACACATCCCTTGTCGATGTATTAACAAAATAAAATAAAATAATAATAATTAATATATACGTAAATAAACAAATATTTATTGCTATATTATGATACCTGCTAAAAATGGAACATTTACAACAGTGAAGATTTGGCCTAGGTGGGTGGAGGAGGTGTGGAGAGAGACTGTAGGTAGGTGAAGGAAGGAATGTAGGTAGGTGGAGAGAGAACGTAAGTAAGTGGAACTGATTTGGAGAGATACTGTAAGTAAGTGGAACAGAGGTGGAGAGAGAATGTAAGTAGGTGGAACAGATGTGGAGAGAGAATGTAGATAGGTGGAGGAGATGTGGAGAGAGAATGTAGGTAGGTGGAGAGAGACTGTATGTAAGTGGAAGAGATGTGGAGCGATAATGTAGGTAGGTGGAACAGATGTGGAGAGAGAATGTAAGTAAGTGGAGGAGATGTGGAGAGAGACTGTAAGTAAGTGGAACAGATGTAGAGAGTGACTGTAAGTAAGTGGAGGAGATGTGGGAGAGAGACTGTAGGTAAGTGGAACAGATGTAGAGAGAGAATGTAGGTAGGTGTAGAGCGACAGCTGTATGTAAGTGGAGGAGATGTGGAGAGAGGCTGTAGGTAAGTGGAACAGATGTAGAGAGAGAATGTAGGTAGGTGTAGAGCGACAGCTGTATGTAAGTGGAGGATACGTGGAGAGAGGTAATATATAACCTGGACGTCTGGTTGCCAAGGGAGAACCAGAGTGCCAGGGAAATTGTTGCAAGGATCTAGTGCTGCATTTGAACATTAGCATATGCACAAGGTCACTCTTTCCACACCCTTCCTTTCCGGCTGTGTATATGTGCACTACATTCCTGGCATATACAATTTAATGTACAAATAAATCTTGAAGAGGGATCCTGTTTTTTTATTTTTGTTTATTTTTTATTTTTTTAAAGTTTGATGGAGGTCTAGGGAGGAAACTAGAAAAATAATATATACATGAAAAAAGCGACCATAAGGTGAACCATCCCCCCTTAAGCAGGAGTAGTTATAAGATCTGGTAGGATGAAACAACGAACTCCGAATACATGCTATTCTGTGTTAGCTATAAGAATATATATATATATATATATATATATATATATATATATATATATATATATATATATATAGAGAGAGAGAGAGAGAGAGAGAGAGAGAGAGCGAGAGAGAAAGAGAGAGAGAGAGAGAGAGAGAGAGAGAGAGAGAGAGAGAAGAACAATACAATAGATACGTTTTCCATATATATAGGTGGAGTTAATGAAAGAGTGAAGCTGTTAGTGTATATATAGAATACTGGGTTAGGAGGTGGTGGAGGTGGTGGAGGTGGTGGAGGTGGACTCTAATGGTTTAATATCTTTGGTGCGGAGTGTCCTAAATGCTCTTACCTCTGTGTGGGAACTCCAACTGTCTCTCTCTCTCTCTCTCTCTCTCTCTCTCTCTCTCTCTCTCTCTCTCTCTCTCTCTCTCTCTCTCTCTCTATGAATATATATTTATATAACAGTGTCTCAAATATTTGGGTGTATATTTTAGACTTACTTCCGACTCCTCTCTTATCTCTCCTCTCTCTTCAATACTCGTGTTCTTTTTCATTTGGAGGTTTTTCCCAATTTTCTGTTTTTGTTATCGTGTATGTTTGTCCGTTTCTTGGTGCTTGTCTGTCTGTGTGTTTGTCTGTTGGTCTTCTGTGTGTGTGTTTGTGTGTGTCCCTGTCTGTCTCCCTGTCTGTGTGTCTGTCTGTCTTCTGGTCTTCTCTGTCTGTGTGTGTGTGTGTGTGTGTGTGTGTGTGTGTGTGTGCTGTATGTCTGTCTGTCTATCTGTCTTTTTGTTATCTTATCTGCCTGTCCATGTCCTAGTGCCTGACTGTCTGTATGTCTGTCTGTCTGCCTTCTTCAACCTTTTCAGTATGGCCTTCATATTATTCTGGCGATTTTATTAAGCTTAAGAAGGACCAGTGGGAGTTTAAGGGCCTCTGAAATTCCAAGGGGCACACATCTATTTCAATCAACCCTCTTTATAGGCGCATATTGTCTTCATTTCTACAATTTTTTTCCCCCGTAGATTTCCCTCTCCCATTCTTTACGATATAACCCAGTTTTCTCCGTTTCTGGGGTGTTTTTTTCCTGGACCCCCCCTTTCTCCCTCATCTTTAGCCCCATTTGCTTTGAGATTTTAAGACGTTCGCCCCATATCTGTGTCCATTATTTAACCTTCCGTGCCATTTAGGTGTCGATATTTTTCGTATTAAATAAAACTCGTCCGAACTCTCAATTAAAGGATGGAGGAAATTTAGTCCCGAACGAAGCGGGAACTTTCCAACTGGGATCGTCTACAAATACTTCTTTCCTTTCTTTTCTCCAGTCTTGCCTTACTATTTTTCTGATATACTGGTGCATAGAGATTTATTGGGATAAAGTGTATATTATTTGTATGCACCTCTCTCTCTCTCTCTCTCTCTCTTTATCTATCTATGTTTTCTCCTCCCTTCCCTTTCTCTTTTTTTTTATATACTACTGCATAGCAATACATTGTTATAGAGTATATTGTAATCGTATGCACCTCTCTCTCTCTCTCTCTCTTATATATATATAATGTAATCCCTTCAGTACGATTTCAAAATGTCCATTATCTATTTTATTTCCATGTTTCAACTCTGCCTTCAGATGTAGGCTTATAGTTTGTTAACCCTTTCAAGCTCCAATACGCGCTTCTGTTCTGTTTCTGGCTACTATTAGACGATTGTATTCAGATCAGTAACGGTATATGGAAGTCAAAGGGTTGATTGAGACAGTATTTACCCTTTTAATACCCACAGATACTTCCTAAGCTGCATAAAATCGTCTCATGATAGCCCAAATAAACTGCTAAAACGCGTCAGAGCTTCAAAGGGTTCATACCATCACTGGACAGGATGGAGCCAAGGGGGTCAAGTGAAGCAACGAGACAGGTGAGTGGGGTAAGCGGTTCGTTTGTAGGCTTATCTCGGCTGACATAAGGGGAGGTTTGGTTTGTCTGGACCTCCTTCTTCCTCATGTTAGCTCAATTAGTTTGGATATTTTAAGACGTTTGCTCCATTAGTTTGTCGATTTTAAGAACTGTTGTGCCGTTTACGTGTCCAATTTTCCCTGGTATGCGACAGCAAGCCTGTAGTTTAGGAGAAATAGGCTTTCGGCCAGGATATATTTTTCTACCGAAAAATGTATACATTTATCTCGAAAGGAGGTCTTGGGGGTATTTTTTCAAGCTTGATGGAGGGCTTGGGGGAAAAAGAAAATAATATATAAAGAAACAAAGAAACAAATAAATACAAACCTCCCATTAAGGGGAGATTTCCACTTGAGGGACCTTTTTCTTGACCCCTTTCTCCCTCATGTCTAGCCCCATTGCTTTTGAAATTATAAGACGTTTGTCCCATTAGTTTGGTGATTTTTAAGATATTTCCGCCCCATTCTGTCAATTTTAAGACCTTTCGTGCCATTTAGGTGTCGAATTTATCCTGGCGAGCGATAGCGAGCCTGTAATTTAAGAGTAATCGGCCTTCGGCCGGGACATTTTTCTACCGAAAAATTTACAAATTTATCTTGAAAGGGGGTCAAGGGGGTGAAATTTTAAGATTGCTGGAGGAGTAGGAAACAAACTAGAAACCTCCCCTTAAAGACCCTGGTTGTCACTCATTGACCCGACGTTATATGATGTTATTCAGCTTAGGAATAACCTGTCTACGGTATATAAAGTGGATATTGTCAATTACTTTAGAGAGAGAGAGAGAGAGAGAGAGAGAGAGAGAGAGAGAGAGAGAGAGAGAGAGAGAGAGCCAGAGAGAGCATAAGTAAGACAGAGAGAAAGAGAGAAAGAGAGAGAGAGAAAGAAAGAGAGAGAGAGAGAGAGAGAGAGAGAGAGAGAGAGAGAGAGAGAGCCAGAGAGAGCATAAGTAAGACAGAGAGAAAGAGAGAGAGAGAGAGAGAGAGAGAGAGAGAGAGAGAGAGAGAGAGAGCCAGAGGAGAGCCAGTAAGAGAGAGAGCAGAGAGAGAGACAGAGAGAGAAGAAGAGAGAGAGAGAGAGAGAGCCAGAGAGAGAGAGCATAAGTAAGACAGAGAGAAAGAGAGAGAGAGAGAGAGAGAGAGAGAGAGAGAGAGAGAGAGAGAGAGAGAGAGGTGAGGAGAGAGAGAGAGAATTATATCTCTAAAGAGGAAGGACCATTAAGAGAGAGAGGGGAGAGAGAACAGAAAGACAATAAATAAAGAGAGAGAGAGGAGAATATAGGGAGAGAATCAGCGTTGGGAGGAGGGACGCATAGGGTTAAGGTTGGAAGGGTTTATTTGTTAATCAATTTACTTACTATATATATATATATATTGAAATTTGACTAAGAAGCATATCAACCACATACAACTGAAACGCCACACAAAAATAAGTCTTAAATACAAACCAATAAAAAACCCCAGCCCCAACATTTGAAGCCCCGTTGTTTGTGAGTCTTGAGGCCATTCTTGGGCAATACTAAATAAACTCCTTCCCAAAGTTCCGTAAGGGGAGAGGGGCCGTTTTTCGGGTCCCCTTTCTCCCTCATGCTTAGCCCCCATTAGTTTCAGATTTTTAAGACGTTAGGCCCATTAATTTGGAGATTTTAACACCTTTCGCCACATTTCGTTGTCAATTTTAAGACCTTTCGTGCCATTTGGGTGTCGTTTTTTTCCTGGCGAGCGATAGCGAGCCTGAAATATTATGAGGAATCGGCCAGTACATTATTTACCGAAAAATTTACAAATTTATCTTGAAGGAGGGGTTTAGGTGGCGTTTTTCTAAGCTTGATGGAGGTCTAGCGAGGAAACTAAGTAATAAAGGAATACATGAATTAACAGACCAACCAATGGGCCCATCTGTCCGTAATGAGTCCAAAGCCTCTCCTCGGTAGCCCCCCCCCCCCCCCCCACACTTGCCTTCACTCGCTCAGATACTCCCAGATTCCTCTTCAAGTTAGCGCGGGCAGGAGACGGAACTTTTATAGGCTTTTATCGGAGAGGGGGGTAAGAGGGAGAGGGAGGGAGGGAGGGAGGGAGGGTTTGAGAGAGAGAGAGAGAGAGAGAGAGAGAGAGAGAGAGAGAGAGAGAGAGAGAGAGAGTGTGAGATTGAGAGAGAGAGAGAGAGAGAGAGAGAGAGAGAGAGAGAGAGAGAGAGAGAGAGAGAGAGAGAGAGCGAGAGAGAGATAGCTACTAACTTCCTATTCCTGCAACGGACATTAGTTCCAGGGCAGTAGTTCCCTTTCCAAGTTTCCCTTACCCACTCTAAACCACTGTTTGGACACTTGATCATCAGTGTTTTGGAGGACAAGCAGACTAGAGGGGTCACTAGACCTGTTGTTGCTTGATTTCCTTTGCACTCCTTTGTACTCTCTCTCTCTCTCTCTCTCTCTTACACACACACACACACACACTCTCTCTCTCTCTCTCACACACACACACACACTCTCACTCTCTCTCTATCTCTCTCCAGCACACTGTCGCAATATTTCCGTGAATGGCGAATCTGTTTGAGGCTGTGATTGGATTTAGTTGTGCGCGAACGGGAGGTGGAAATAGGAAGTGTCAGACGGGGAATCTGTGAGAGAAAGAGATAGATAGATGGAGTGAGTGAGAGTGCAGAGTCTACTGTATATATACAAAATACGGTATATATATATATATATATATATATATATATATATATATATATATATATATATATATATAAGTTCAAGGTATGCAAAAAGCATGACTGTCGTGCCATTCTGCTTCGGTAGGTAATTTATAATAAACATGTATGTAAATTAAACAGATAAAGTTAACTGGAGAGAAATGGCTCAGTTATATATGGATTGAGGAAAGCTTGGGGTCTGCATAGTGTATGAGGGATTGTCAAGTCATGGGTGTGGACAGATGCCTTGGTACCAGGAGGAATATTGCTAAGACGTGGTTTATATATGTATATATATATATATATATATATATATATATATATACCTGTGTTTATATATCCTTTGTATTAACATGATATGTAACCCTGGGGGTACCTGGACCTGGGACCAGATACATTCTGGGTAACCGTCCTGCCGCCGGAGCTTTCACCCATTTAATTACTCTCCTAATGGTATGGCAATAAGCAAGTCTGAGTGGCCGCACCCTTAACCCCTTCAGGCTACTGTCTTAAGGCGTTTATCCCCATTCAGGTGTCATTTTCTTCCTGGCGAGTTATTGTATGGGGAACTCCGGCTTTGTCGGAAACATTTTTCTATCAAAAAATGTGCAAAATTATGCTGGCTCTCGGAAAATATCGACACCTGGATGAGGATAAACGTCTGAAAACAGTAGGCTGAATGGGGCCGAATGGTTAAAACTCAGAGAGAGAGAGGGAGAGAGAAAAAAAAACCGAGGTGGGCCCCTTTAAAAACATAAAAGACAGATATATAAGTAGATATATGACATATTAGATAGATATAGAAAGGTAGATAGATAGATAGATAAATAGATGGATCAAGGGAGAGAGATGTGACACAATTTATCTGGCTGTAAGTTTGCTCGTTAACAGCACAACGAGGCATAGAAGAGAGAGAGAGAGAGAGAGAGAGAGAGAGAGAGAGAGAGAGAGAGAGAGAGAGAGAGAGAGAGAGAGAGAGAGAGAGAGAGAGAGAGAGAGAGAGAGATTAGCATAGGAAATTAATATAAACATTCCACTTCAGTATAATTACTGAAACAGAGAAAATAATAACAAACGTAGCAATACAAATTTACACACACACACCCTCCCACCCACACACACAGCCAGACACCCACCCACATACATACACACACACACACACACACACATACATACATACACACACACACAGCCAGACACACACCCACATACTGTACATACACACACACACACAGACACATACACACACACACAGCCAGACACACACCCACATACATACACACACACACACACACATACATACACACACACACACAGACACCCACCCACATACATACACACACACACAGCCAGACACACACCCACATACTGTACATACACACACACACACAGACACATACACACACACACACAGCCAGACACACACGCACATACATACACATACATAGACACACACACACACAGACACACACAGACACACACACACACATATACCCAGTCGCACGCACTTCAAATCCCTGAATGATCTCTTGCAAGCCGTCACATACATGCATGCATACAAACCAAAGGCAGGCAAGCAAACAACCACACATACGCACATTCACTTACGTATAGTCGGCCAAATAAGTGATGTGTCGGCACCAAGTCGGCCAAATAAGTGATGTGTCGGCACCAAGTATATTTTATTCAGTTATATTTTTTCACCAACCAACTTCACCTCTAAACTCAATTAATGAAATAAACAAATACATGTGGCACTCCAAGGACTCGAACCTTGGACACTCACACCGAAATTCCGCGCACTTATGCATTACGCTATCAAGACAGTTTATAATTGGTGCCAGTAACCTTCTAAACATTATATTTATTTCGAGTGAGATATATATATAACATGTTCCTACACTTATCCACACTATTCGACATCTGACAGACATTAATACAGCACAGAACCAAGGGTAATGGCAGCGGAGACATGAATTATTATCTCTACCGTACAGTCACTTATATATATTCATGGACTCCTTATGTTTCCTTGTATGTAATTTATTATAACTATCTGGATTAATTTTTTGGATGGAACTTGCTTTTCAATGAATAGTAATAATTATATAGTTTTGTATAGCTCATGTATAATTATATAGACAATTATATTCATGAAGTTATTTCCCGAGATATACTTCCATGATTTGGTAGAGTTGTAGTTCACGAATTTTAATGAGCGACCGTACACCACGCACACACACACACACACACACGCACACACACACACGAACACACACACACACCAACGCGCGCGGATGTTATTTTTTTAAGCTTGATGAAGGTCTATGAATGTCTCCCTCATCCACATAAAACAGAAAAAAACTTTCTCTCTCTCTTCCTATATAAAGACCTTCCCTACCCCAGTCTGATTGTAATCATAGAGGTGGGGGCGTTCTTCTATACCGTATATACCCCTTACTCTACCCTACACTATGTACACTTCTATGTATACCCCTTACTTTACCCTACACTACACACATGGGGTTTGGAAAAATGGTTCGTGTTATGCAGGATTCGAAACTGCATAATACATCGTAGGCTTGTCCACCATTCTTTAACTGTCTTCGTAGGGCAATGGATAAATGCACTGAATTTCGGTGTGAGCGTCCTAGGTTCGAATCCCTGGACTGCCACATGTATTTGTTGATTTCATTAATTGAGTTTAGGGGTAAAGTCGGTTGGTGGAGGTAACATAATAATTACATTCGGCTTTAATTATCTGCATAGCATAGTTAGAACATCAAATCCTAGGTGAAATAGATGCCTTGATTGAGTAACCCCTTCAGTACCATGATGCCTTTTTTCCTTTGGTTCTGGGTAAGCTTAGATGGTGTTATGCAGCTTGAGAGGGACCTATGCTACTAGAAGGGTTTTATTGAAATCATAATTACCCATTCGAGTCGTATAGGTAGATTACAAACTAACTAAAGATAATCGTCTAATGAATACCAGATTATGCTGAGAATTACGTAGTGGGGGCTGTGAAGGGGTAGTCTGCTGGTCGATTCAGTACATTTATTTAATTTACTATGATGCCTGCTTAAGGGGGGGTGACCTGTTTTTGTTGTGTCCCTTTCTATCTTTCTCTGCCTTGTACCCATTTGGCCCCATTCAGCCTACTGTTTTAAGACGTTTATCCCCATCCAGGTGTCAATTGTTTACTGGTGAGCGGTAGCGAGCCAGCATATTTTTTATTTTTGTTTGACAGCAGGCTAAATTTGTACATTTTTCGATAGAAAAATGTCTCCGGCGAAGCCGGATTTCTTCATATAATGCTGGCTCGCTGTCGCTCGCCAGGAAGAAATCGACGCCTAGATGGGGATAAACGTCTTAAAATAGTTGGCTGAATGGGGCCGAATGGATACAAGCCAGAGAAAGAGAGAAAAGGACAGAAATAACAGGCAGCAGGTCACCCCCCTTAAGGGGAGATGGGCCGGGTTTCTGGCCCACCTTCTTCCTCGTGTTTAGTCCCATTAGTATTCAGATTCTAAGACGTTCGGCCCATTATCTTGGCGATTTTAAGACCTCTCACTCCATTTCTTTGTCAATATTAAGACTTGTCGTGTCATTTAGGTGTTGATTTTTTCCTGGCGAGCGATAGCGAGCCAGTATTTCAAGAGGAGCCAGCTTTCGGCCTGGACATTGATCTATCGAAAAATGTACAAATTTATCTTGAAGGAGGGTCGTGGGCGGATGTTATTTGTTTAAGCTTGATGGAGGTCTAGGGAGGAAACTAAAAAAATACGGAAAAGATAAATAAATGAGCCAATAAATACTTATTTTATTTCGGGCTTGTATTAGACGATTTTATTAAGGGGAGATATCGACTTGAGGGATTTTTTTCTGGACCCCTTTCTCCCTCATGTTTAGCCCCATTGCTTTTGAGATTTTAAGACAGTCGCCCCATTAGTTTGGCGATTTTAAGAGCTTTCGCTCCATTTCCATCAATTTTAAGACCTTTCGTGCAATTTAGGTGTCGATTTTATCCTGGCGAGCGATAGCGAGCCTGTTATTTAAGAGGAACCGGCTTTCAGCCGGGACATTTTTCTACCGAAAAATGTACAAATTTATCTTGAAAGGGGCTCAAGGGGGTGTAATGTTAAGCTTGATGGATATCTAGGGACCAAACTAAAAACCTCTCCTTAAGCTAAGGAATGTTCAATGGGAGTCAAAATGTCATCATAACCCTTTGATTGTTAGTAAAATTGTCTAGTGTTACCCAGACTGAAATTATAGTTACAAATAGTATGATATTGATAATTCGATGTTGATACCCTCACCCACAACCTACACCCACCCACCCACCCTTACACCCCCCCACACTACCCCCTCTCCCCTACCCACCCACACACCGACCCCCTCCTCCCCACACACCCACAAACCAACACACCCACCCACACCCACACACACCCACCCACACCCACACACAGTAGCACTAACATAACTCCCATAATCCAGTGTGGTTATCGTAACTCGCTAATGTGGACGCCAGCGGACCATATCTCACCCAGAGGTTATACTGGCAATACCCCCCCCCCCCACCCCTCTCTCTCACTCTCTCTACCTCTCTCTCACGCTCTGACACTCACTCTCTCTCTCTCTCTCACTCACTCACATTCTCTCTCGCTCACTATCACTATCGCTCACAGTGTCTCTCATTCTCACTCACACACTCACACACACACATACTCTCTCTCTCTCTCTCTCTCTGTACATTGCACACTCTGCAATGAGTGTAGTATACTATACAATCTCCCTTATTCCCCTTCGAGTATCTCCCCGGAATGAACCGCAAGAACTCTGATATATTAACTAATCCTTGTAACTCTTTATAACTCTCCCCAGACCGTCCTCCATACCATTGCTATCACTTCGGAATGATGTCTTGATGGTGTAATGGTTAGAGTGTTTAAACATCTGTGTGTGGTTACCCAGGTTCGAGTCCCGGTGGATCACATTAATTTCACTGGAGGTGTTTGGTGTTGGAGTGAAGTGAATACAAATAGATTGATCCTATATTCCTATACTGTGGCAGGATCCTCAATCATCATATACATAGCCATTAACCCCTTCAGTACCGGTGACGTCATTTTCAGTATATTCTGGCAACTATTAAATGATTCTATTCAGTTTAGGGAGGACGTTTTTACCAATCACAAGGCTACCGACTCTTTCCAATCACAAGGCTACCGACTCTTTCCAATCACAAGGCTACCGACTCTTTCCAATCACAAGGCTACCGACTCTTTCCAATCACAAGGCTACCGACTCTTTCCAATCACAAGGCTACCGACTCTTTCCAATCACAAGGCTACCGACTCTTTCCAATCACAAGGCTACCGACTCTTTCTAATCTTCATTTTAGCTTCCTTATATCCTTCATAAATGGAAGAAAACACACACACACACACACACACACGTACACACACGCACTCACGCACACAAGAGGAACAACAAATTAGGACAACATGAAATGAAGGCAAACAGAAACCCGAGACAAATGAGGTAGTAAGAAAAGACGGGAAAAAGAAGAACATGGAAACAAAAATATATATATATTAATACAACAAGAACAAAAATATATATATATTAATACAACAAGAACAAATATAATACAACAAGAACAAAATATATATATTAATACAACAAGAACAAAATATATATATATTAATACAACAAGAACAAAAATATATATATATTAATACAACAAGAACAAAAATATATATATATTAATACAACAAGAACAAAAATATATATATATTAATACAACAAGAACAAAAATATATATATATTAATACAACAAGAACAAAAATATATATATATTAATACAACAAGAACAAAAATATATATATTAATACAACAAGAACAAAAATATATATATATTAATACAACAAGAACAAAAATATATATATATTAATACAACAAGAACAAAAATATATATATATTAATACAACAAGAACAAAAATATATATATATTAATACAACAAGAACAAAAATATATATATATTAATACAACAAGAACAAAAATATATATATATTAATACAACAAGAACAAAAATATATATATATTAATACAACAAGAACAAAAATATATATATATTAATACAACAAGAACACAAGAACAAAAAATATATATAAATATATATATATTACAAGAACAAAAATATATATATATTAATACAACAAGAACACAAATATATATATATTAATACAACAAGAACAAAAATATATATATATTAATACAACAAGAACAAAAATAGGAAAATGTGAGAAGATGAACGTAGGAGTGTGAATAGGAAAGTGTGGGACGAGTCGGCATGATTAGAAGCCTTATAGGGACTCTAGGTATCATGAGAGGAAAGTAGAGGGAGGAGCATAAACACTGATATATATATATATATATATATATATATATATATATATATATATATATATATATATATATATATATATATATATATATATATATATATATAAAGATTCGATCCACTGTAGATCCGATTGATGTCGTTGGTTCGAATAGTTGCTAGATCGAGGTCTCTGAGATTCTAACTCTCTCTCTCTCTCTCTCTCTCTCTCTCTTACCACCACACACACTTTCTCCCACCACTCTCTCTTTCACTCTCACCCCCACCTCTCTCTCTTATATAAACACTTTCTCCTCTCTCTCCTTTCTCTCTCTCTCGCACACACACTTTCTCCCACCACTCTCTCTTTCACTCTCATCCCCACCTCTCTCTCTTATATAAACACTTTCTCCTCTCTCTCCTTTCTCTCTCTCCCTCCTAAGAAAGGAGGTTAAACGAGAGCAACGTATATCTTGCGTTCTCTACTTAACCAGATGAGAGCTTTGGGAGCCGGATAAACGACTTGGACTAAAATGATGCAAAAATATCTAGGTATATACGTATCTTGCTCCCTCAGTTCTCTCTCTCTCTCTCTCTCTCTCTCTCTCTCTCTCTCTCTCTCTCTCTCCTCACACACACACCCTCAGAGTAACACTAGATAGACTTACAGCCAACTTCAACCCCGCTATCAACTTGGAAAGACTTAGTGAGTGTCTGGGCTTGAACAGGATGTATTAAGCCGGTATCACACGAGCGCTTTTTCACTCGACATTTATCCTCAACACTGGTCTGGCAGCTTATGAGGTGAAAATTTTTAAAATATTTCGGTCACCTAAATTCATCTAGCAACAGTCTAGTTTCCAATACCAGTACAAAATACTCCAGAAATGTTGCCAGAAAAATGTTGATCATCGAATGTTGACTATAAAAGCTCTCGTGTGATACCGGCTTAAGCCCACACTCACACCACCAGCAGCACTTCATGGCCCATCCTAGCCGAGCTCTTAAGGGGAGGTTTTTAGTTGATTTCCTAGACTTCCATCAAGCTTAAAATTACTCTCCCTTGACCCCCTTTCAAGATAAATATGTACTTTTTTCGGTAGAAAAATGTCCTGGCCGAAGGCCGGTGCCCCTTAAATTACAGGCTCGCTATCGCTCGCCAGGAAAAAATCGACACCTAAATGGCACGAATGGTCTTAAAATTGACAGAAATGGGGCGAGGGTTCTTAAAATCGCCAAACTAATGGGGCAAGCGTCTTTAAATCTCACAAGCAGTGGGGCTAAACATGAGGGAGAAAGAGGTTCAGAAAAAAATCCTCCAGGTGGAAATCTCCCCTTAAGCCGGTATCACACGTTCATTCCGTTAGTTTGCCCATTTTGAGACCTTTCGCCTCATTTTTTGTCAATATTAAAACCTTTCGTGCCCTTTAGGTGTCGATTTTTTCCTGGCGAGCGAAAGCGAGCCTCTAATTTTAGAAGAAACCGGCCTACGGCCGGGATATTTTCTACCGAAAAATGTACACATTTATCTTGAAAGGGGGTCTAGGGGGTGTTTTTCTAAGCTTGATGGAGGTCTAGCGAGGAAACTAAAAAATAATACATATATAAATATATAGACAACAAAACAAGCACTACCCCCTTGATAAATAGTTGTATGCATTCTACATACACTGTCCTGCGTCGTGGGCAAGGCAAAGGTTTCTCCCAGTAGGAACAAATGAGAGAAAAGGAAAATCTCGTTGAGCTAATTCATTAACCACGTTGCATTAAGGTAGGTAAGGTAAATGCTGTCGTTTACTGTCTAGGCCAATGTACACACACACACACACACACACACGCACACAGACAGACTTACACACACACACACACAGATAGATATACAAACACACACCACACACACCCAGACACACAAACACAGAGACACACCCTCACACAGACAGACACACACACACTACTTACACACACTCACACACACCCTCACACACACATGATTCCTGTCTGACATATAAGGTAGGATTCAGTGGGTTAACACACACACAC
>CM064574.1:3223744-3230356 GCA_032716605.1 Paralithodes platypus
TTATAGCTATTGGTCTGTAGTTTGATGGATCTGAAGAGGCACCTTTTTTAGGAACTGGATGGATGTTTGCTTCTTTCCAGGGTACTGGGAAGCATGAGGTATGAGTACACAGACGGAACATTTTTGCCAATACAGGAGCGAGCACCAAGGAGCAATTCTTAAGTACTATTGGAGGAATTTCATCTGGATACATACATACACACACAAACACACATCCACTTACAAATAAAACACACACAAACACAGACACCCGGAAACAGACATATCCTAACACATACACACACAAACACACATCCACTCACAAATAAAACACACACAAACACAGACACCCGGAAACAGACATATCCTAACACATACACACACAAACACACATGCACTCACAAATAAAACACACACAAACACAGACACCCGGAAACAGACATATCCTAACACATACACACACAAACACACATCCACTCACAAATAAAACACACACAAACACAGACACCCGGAAACAGACATATCCTAACACATACACACACAAACACACATCCACTCACAAATAAAACACACACAAACACGGACACCCGGAAACAGACATATCCTAACACATACACACACAAACACACATCCACTCACAAATAAAACACACACAAACACAGACACCCGGAAACAGACATATCCTACTAACACATACACACATACACACACCTAAAATAGAAACACATACAAGAGAATCATATGCAAGCAAACATACATAACAAGAAACATTAAGGGGAGGTTTTTAGTTGATTCCCTAGACTTCCATCAAGCTTAAAATTACTCCCCCTAGACTCCCTTTCAAGATTAATTTGTACATTTTTCGGTAGAAAAATGTCCCGGCCGAAGGCCGGTTCCCCTTAAATTACAGGCTTGCTGTCGCTCGCCAGGAAAAAATCGACACCTAAATGGCACGAATGGTCTTAAAATTGACAGAAATGGGGCGAGGGTTCTTAAAATCGCCAAACTAATTGGGCGAACGTCTTAAAATCTCAAAAGCAATGGGGCTAAACATGAGGGAGACAGGGGGTCCAGAAAAAAATCCTCCAGGTGGAAATCTCCCCTTAATGCATACTCAAGCTGCGTAACATACACACACAGCAACTATACACACACAGCAACTATACACACACAGCAACTATACACACACAGCAACTATACACACACAACAACTATACACACACAACTATACACACCACAACAACTATACACACACACAAACTATACACACAGCACTATACACACACAGCAACTATACACACACAGCAACTATACACACACAGCAACTATACACACACAGCAACTATACACACACAGCAACTATACACACACAGCAACTATACACACACAGCCTAGAACTATACACACACACAGCCTAGAACTATATACACACACAGCAACTATACACACACAGCAACTATACACACACAGCAACTATACACACACAGCAACTATACACACACAGCAACTATACACACACAGCAACTATACACACCCCAACTATACACACACAGCAACTATACACACACAGCAACTATACACACACAGCAACTATACACACACAGCAACTATACACACACAGCAACTATACACACACAGCAACTATACACACACAGCAACTATACACACACAGCAACTATACACACACAGCAACTATACACACACAGCAACTATACACACACAGCAACTATACACACACAGCAACTATACACACACAGCAACTATACACACACAGCAACTATACACACACAGCAACTATACACACACAGCAACTATACACACACAGCAACTATACACACACAGCAACTATACACACACAGCAACTATACACACACAGCAACTATACACACACAGCAACTATACACACACAGCAACTATACACACACAGCAACTATACACACACAGCAACTATACACACACAGCAACTATACACACACAGCAACTATACACACACAGCAACTATACACACACAGCAACTATACACCCAGAGCAACTATACACACACAGCAACTATACACACACAGCAACTATACACACACAGCAACTATACACACACAGCAACTATACACACACAGCAACTATACACACACAGCCTAGAACTATACACACACAGCCTAGAACTATACACACACAGCCTAGAACTATACACACACAGCCTAGAACTATACACACACAGCCTAGAACTATACACACACAGCCTAGAACTATACACACACAGCAACTATACACACACAGCCTAGAACTATACACACACAGCAACTATACAACACACAGCAACTATACACACACAGATCCAACTATACACACACAGATCCAACTATACACACACAGATCCAACTATACACACACAGATCCAACTATACCACACACAGCAACTATACACACACCGCAACTATACACACACAGCCTAGAACTATACACACACAGCCTAGAACTATACACACACAGCCTAGAACTATACACACACAGCCTAGAACTATACACACACACAGCCTAGAACTATACACACACAGCCTAGAACTATACACACACAGCAACTATACACACACAGCAACTATACACACACAGCAACTATACACACACAGCAACTATACACACACAGCAACTATACACACACAGCAACTATACACACACAGCAACTATACACACACAGCAACTATACACACACAGCAACTATACACACAGCAACTATACACACACAGCAACTATACACACACAGCAACTATACACACACAGCAACTATACACACACAGCAACTATACACACACAGCAACTATACACACACAGCAACTATACACACACAGCAACTATACACACACAGCAACTATACACACACAGCAACTATACACACACAGCAACTATAACACACACAGCAAACTATACACACACAGCAACTATACACACACAGCAACTATACACACACAGCAACTATACACACACAGCAACTATACACACACAGCAACTATACACACACAGCAACTATACACACACAGCAACTATACACACACAGAAACTATACACACACAGCAACTATACACACACAGCAACTATACACACACAGCAACTATACACACACAGCAACTATACACACACAGCAACTATACACACACAGCAACTATACACACACAGCAACTATACACACACAGCAACTATACACACACAGCAACTATACACACACAGCAACTATACACACACAGCAACTATACACACACAGCAACTATACACACACAGCAACTATACACACACAGCAACTATAGTCTATTCGCTGTAAGTAGGCAAGAAATTATGACCTCTAACCCCTGTAACTCCAAAACTACTTGAGTAATCGAGCTAATATTGCTATGGTTTGGGAAAAGTCAGTCAAAGGATAGATGTGGAGATTTACAGCCAATTTGTTCGAGCCATGTTTGAGATACAGAGGATGTGAGTAATGCTGTATGGTCTACTTATAGTGAATATACTATAGCAGCCTGCAATTGTGGTTTTACGTCGAAAGGCCAATGCATGATACATTTTGTTAGTCTTCTTCTTCTTCTTCTTCTTCTTCTTCTTCTTCTTCTTCTTCTTGGGGATCATTCGAAATAGGCGGTGGATAAGGCATTCTTGATTTGTCGCTATATATACTATTGACATATTGAGCTGTAATTTGGCATATATAATATATATATATATATATATATATATATATATATATATATATATATATATATATATATATATCTATATATATATATATATATATATATATATATATATGTTGGTTAAAGGCCAGGTAATAGAATTTTCTTTAATACATACGAGGTTGAAAGAAATGGGCAATTTCTGCCGTTGGAAATTTTATTATTCAAAGTTTCCAGGTCTCTGAATGGAGGTTTTCGCTGGGTGGCAGAAAGTAGATTAAGGAGATCGAGCAAAATTCATGGTGGTACAGGGTTACATTGATAGTAAATGATGATACAGGATATACCGACGCGTTCACTGGACAACCAGCATTATCAAGTAAGGAAGGAATGATTATAAAAGGTAAACAGGAAGGGTAGGTAATAGGAGGGTTGAGGATCAGAGGAGGCGGGAAAACAGGGGGCAAAAGTCTGCTATATGGTGGAAGGGAAAACTAGGACGAGGAAAAAGGGGGGTAACCGCTTCACGCAATGGAGCACTGGATGCGGGATGGTGGTCGATAGGTGGGGTCGAAAGCTTATTCGGCTGCGTGTCTGAAGGGGCGTGGCCTAAGATGTGTGGCGCCTGCAGAAGACGAAGCTGAAGGAGGTAGCGCAGGGGGCTGCGTCAAGGGCACCGGGGGGCGAGGAAGGGGTGTTAGGTCCTGTAGGGTAGTGCCTTTTGGCAGAAGAGGAAGGATCTGAAGGTCACAGAGTTGATGGTTGTTGGGATGTTGGGATGTAAGGCTTGGTATATATAAAGCTTCGAGTATAGGTAATCTCCTTGGTTCACTTTCTTTATTCGAGTATGGTGTGTGTTTCTTCTAACTCGTTTGAGTGTGAGGTGAGGGTGGTTAGGGGTGAGATAAGGGTCTTTGATTAGGGCTCCCAGCCTGAAGGTGTAAGAGGTAACCGACGTGAAAAGACGAGTCTGCGTCATACCAATATCGGAATGAGGGTCCACAGTCCTCATAATTCGTAACAGGTATGTTGGGTAAATGACGTGATCGTCGGTCATCGGGCCCTCTTATCTTGGTGGAGGCTGGTTTGTTGCGGGAGAACGAGGTTGGAGGTCTTGGGGGATTTGTAATAAATTATTTAATTTTGATTTTGTTTTCCGGGTTGGTTGGGTTGGGCATGCTTGGAGATTATTTCTTTTACGACGGCCTCGTCATTTTTGTGTTCAGAGGACATGTAAAGTGCGGTAGAAGATCTTAATTTCATTGGGGGGGTTCAATGTTGGGAGGGCTTGGCGTGTACCATTTTTCAAGATGGTGGTTGATGGTGCTCGGAGATGTCGGAGTTGGAGTATCCGTTATTTAACTACACACTTGGGATAGTCTTTCTAGTTCCTGGTGGGTGTCGGGCCCAGGTAGAGCAGTGCGTGAGGGCCTCCTAAAATAGGCGGAGATGGAGGATAGAAGATACACGGCGGGGGCATTCACTATCACACGTTGAGGCATTGGTCCTGTGTTAGTTGGTTTAATGTAGACGCGGTGGTTTTGAACCCATGGTCGGTCAGAGCTACGAGGATCTCGGGGGAGGGGAGTTGCCCATTGTTAGATTTTTCAACACGGTGAAGTTAAGTGCAGGAGGAGGTCATGAAGCGACGCTGGAAGGTTCCTGTAGTTCGTGGAGGTCCTTGATTTGCACGAGAGATGTCATCCACGTATCTACAGTAGACGGCGGGGTCGTTGGGCCAGCCAGGAGCTCTTCCTCGATGGGTACCCATGAAACAGGTCGCAAAAAGAACTCCTAGGGGGCTGCCCATCGCCACCACCGGTTCTATCTGCTTGTACATGTTGCCCGGGGCAACGGAAGGGGAAAGACTATCCAAGTTAGTAAATAACGGCCTCCAATGGTACATCTCCAGTCAACTACCATCTTGTATGGTTCAGGGGGGGCCCTCCCAACATTGACCCCCCCAATGAAATTAAGATCTTCTACCGCAATTACATGTTTTCAGGGCTTAAAAATGACGAGGCCGGTCTTAAAAGAAATAATCTCCAAGCATGTCCACCCAACCAACCCGGAAAACAAAATCAAATTAATAATTTATTACAAATCCCCCAAGACCTCCAACCTCGTTCGCCGCAACAAACCCGCCTCCCCACCAAGATCAGAGCCCGAATGGACGACGATCACGTCATTTACCAACATACCTGTAATTATGAGGACTGTGGACCTCATTCCTATATTGGTATGACGCAGACTCGTCTTTCACAGATGGTTAACTCTGCACCTTCAGGCTGGAGCCATCAAAGACCACTAATCTCACCCCTAACCACCCTCACCTCACACGCAACGAGTTAGAGGAAAAACACCACCATACTCGATTAAAAGAAAGTGACTCCACAGGCGATTTACCTATACTCGAAGCTTTATCTATCCAAGCCTTACATCCCAACATTCAACAACACAAACTCTCCGTGACACCGGTCAGAGCCTTCCTTATGCCAAAAGGCACTACCCTACGAGAGGACCCTAAACACCCCTCCTCGACCCCGGTGCCCTTGACGCCAGCCAAACGCGGTAACCTCCTTCAGCTTGTTCTTCTGCAGGCGCCACAACATCTTAGGCCACGCCCATCGGCACGCAGCCAATCAGCTTCGACCCCACCTATCGACCACCATCCCGCATCCAGTTGCGCATGCGTGAAGCGGGTTACCCCTTTTTCTGCATAGTTTTCCATTACACCAATAGCAGGGGACGTTGCCCCCTGTTTTCAGCCTCATCTGATCCTCCACATGCTATATATACCCTTCCTGTTTACCTTTATTATCATTCCTTCCTTACTGGATAATGCTGGTTGTCCAGTGAAACGCGCGTAGTATATCCTGTATCATCATGTAATTTCATGGAACCCGGTACCACCATGAATTTTGCTCATCACTTCATCTACTTCCTGCCACCCCGCGAAAAACTCATCAGAGAC
>CM064574.1:3230456-3255456 GCA_032716605.1 Paralithodes platypus
TTCGAGCCATAAGGGATGAGAACTGTTCAGGAGGGTGTGTTTCCCATATGTTCTTGGTATAATGAACGGGGTACGGTCTCTCTCTATATATAGATCTTGTTAATAGATAGATAGCCAAGACATAGATAGATAGATAGACAGACAGACAGACAGACAGACATACAGACAGACAGACAGATAGATAGATAGATAGATAGATAGATATATAAATAGATAGATAAAGTGAAAGTGAGTTTGCATTAGAGAGAGAGAGAGAGAGGGAATGAAAGTGAGTTTGCATTAGAGAGAGAGAGAGAGAGGGAATGAAAGTGAGTTTGGTTTTTGGGCCTTAGCGCGGATGCCTCCCCCATAGTTGACAGAGTGACAGGGTGTGTTTGCGTTCGAGTGATTTATACAGCATGGAGTGTGCTAGTTTATCGTTGGAAGCTCAGTCAAAAATATAATACTGTTTCGACATGTAAAATATAACTATATATTATCTGAAACACAAGCGAACGATCTCTCTCTCTCTCTCTCTTTCTCTCTCACGCACATATACTGTATACACACACACTCGCTCTCACTCACTCTCTCTTTCTCTCACACACACGCACAAATATACACACACACTCTCGCCCTCACTTTCACTCACTCACTCTCACACACTCTCACACACACACACACACACACACACACACACACACACACACACACATACACACGCACATACAGTATATACACACACACTATCGCGCTCACGTTCACTCACTCTCACTTTCACACTCTCTCTCTCTCTCTCTCTCTCTCTCTCTCTCTCTCTCTCTCTCTCTCACACACACATACACACGCACATACAGTATATACACACACACTCTCGCGCTCACTTTCACTCACTCTCACTCTCTCTCTCTCGCTCTCGCTCTCTCTCTCTCTCTCTCTCTCTCTCTCTCTCTCTCTCTCTCTCTCTCTCTCTCTCTCTCTCTCTCTCTCTCCAAACAGCAGTAAGGATAGAAGTTATAACGAGAGGCTCCATTGCAATTATTTTTCGTATTTATATTTTTTCTTAATAGATTGCTGCTGCAGTCAAAAATATATATATTTTTTAGAAATCTTTGACTGTGGTTATAATAGGAGAACTATTTTGTATACATCATTATTTTATACCTGTTTATTAATTTAACAGTGAGGCTGAATAAAATTGTGTAGATTTTTCAATTCAGATGACTTTTTGTCAATATGTATAAAGGAGACAAAAGGCAAAGCTGCCTGTAACAACTGTCCTCTCCATAGCTGAAAAAGTGGTAGGGAGCCAAATTCAAGGTACGTTAGAGTCAAAATGTCTGGACACGTGGAGCTTACATAAGAACATAAGCAAATGGGAGTCTGCAGAAAGCCGATTGGCATACACAAGGCAGATCCCGGTCACACCCAACCCTAATTATAAGGCCTAATTATAAGCCCAGCTTACTAACACCATCAGGACTGACCTCACCGAAACGGTCAGAGGTCAGAAAAACGGGGGTCTGCAGAGCGCCGATTGGCCCACACCTGCCAGATCCCCCTCACACCCAACCCATCTCGTCCATATGCCTATCTAATTTTATCTTAAAGCTCCCTATCGGTCTTGATCCCACTATAGCACTTGGTAGCCTATTCCACCTATCTACAACTCTGTTTCCAAACCAATATTTGCCTATGGTTGAAACAGTTTAAGTCATAGGATGATGGAAAGATAGATTGACGGAGAGAGTTCATGGGTAAACAAAAGGGTGTTAGAAAGGCCTATAAGATCATTGGGTATAAATTAGTGGGAGAAAGTTCTTAAAATCGCCAAAGTAATGGGGCGAATGTCTTAAAATGTCAAAACTTATGGTGCTAAACATGAGGGAGAAAGGTGTCCAGAAAACTACGTTCCCAGCCATGCCCGGTAGCGCTAATAAGTCATGTCTCAGCTGTCATTAAGTTTGGCTCGCTCTGTGCTGTATTAATGTCTGTCAGATGTTGAATAGGGTGGGTAAGTGTAGGAACATGTTTGTATATCTCACTCGAAATGAATAAATCATGTTTAGATATTGCTGATACCAATTATGGTTCAAAATATACTTGGTGCCGACCGTGTTAATTCGGCTAAATATCGATGATTACGGCTCCAACTTCCTTATAGCCTAAAACTCGCAAGTGGTCAATTACATGTTACCATTAGTATCATAGTCTCATTATTTAGGCATAGATGCGTCTAGGGAACTTTCGTAAGCTGAAGAAAATAATCGAGCGTTAATGAAAATATATAAAATAGTATTTATAATAATAATAATAATAATAATAATAATAATGAAAATAATAATAATAATAATAATAATAATAATAATAATAATAATAATGAAAATAATAAAAATAATAATAATAATAATAATAATAATAATAATAATGATGATGATGATGATGATAATAGGTATTTTTTTGATGGGTGCATTATAAATTGAGGCATCTTAAATTTGATAGGGTCATGAAAACTTGAAGAGATAATGACTTGCAGGAGGGGTATTTACTTGCAGGAGGGGTATTTACTTGCAGGAGGGGTATTTACTTGCAGGAGGGGTATTTACTTGCAGGAGGGGTATTTACTTTTTACTTGTTTCAGCCTTTAATTAGATTATCCTGTTAAACCACAGGCGCCTCAAGAGTAGATAATGTGTGAGAGAGAGAGAGAGAGAGAGAGAGAGCGCGCGCCAAGTAGATGGATAGATAGAGAGTAAGAGCAAGAGATAGAGAGAGAGAGATAAATAGATAGATAGAGAGAGAGAGAGCGAGCCAAGTAGATGGATAGATAGAGAGTAAGAGCAAGAGATAGAGAGAGAGAGAGAGCGAGAGAGAGAGAGAGAGAGAGAGAGAGAGAGAGAAATAGATAGATAGAGAGAGAGAGAGCGAGCCAAGTAGATGGATAGATAGAGAGTAAGAGCGAGAGAGAGAGAGAGAGAGAGAGAGAGAGAGAGAGAGAGAGAGAGAGCCAAGTAGATGGATAGATAGAGAGCAAGAGCAAGAGAGAGAGAGAGAGAGAGAGAGAGAGAGAGAGAGAGAGAGAGAGAGAGAGCCAAGTAGATGGATAGATAGAGAGTAAGAGCAAGAGAGAGAGAGAGAGAGAGAGAGAGAGCGAGAGCCAAGTAGATGGATAGATAGAGAGTAAGAGCAAGAGATAGATAGAGAGGGAGAGGAGTTTATACATAGTTTACATAGTTTATTGGATCATAACTCCCTGGTGTGGATTTATTTCAGCTATATATATTGTTGTTACCCTCCTCGCACACCCGTTTATCTGGCTAGTAACACCACCACTTCCATCATTCTCAAGGGAGGACATGAAAGAAAATGTAATAAAGATACATAAATGAGCAAATAAATACGCCCATCCCCCCTTAATACGCCCATACCCCCTTAATACGCCCATCCCCCCTTAATACGCCCATCCCCCCTTAATACGCCCATCCCCCCTTAATACGCCCATACCCCCTTAATACGCCCATCCCCCCTTAATACGCCCATCCCCCCTTAATACGCCCATCCCCCCTTAATACGCCCATACCCCCTTAATACGCCCCTCCCCCCTTAACAGCGCTAGTTCCTTAGCTTAGGCTTAGTAGAGCAAAAATGCATAGGTCATAAAATAGCCAAACTAATGGGGCGAACGTCCTAAAATAGCCAAACTAATGGGGCGAACGTCCTAAAATTTGGAAACCAAGTAGTATAATGAACACCTATAATCTATTTTGTATTAACCCTCTCCGACATATGACGCGATTTTGAGCCTATTGGGGATACCTTAAAGCCTTTGTTACCATCAGGGGTATTTAGAAACCTTTAGTTTAGTTACTTCAACCTCTGCAGTTGTCTTTGAGTTAGCTGTGTTGAGCCTATTGGGGATACTTTAAAGCCTTTGTTACCATCAGGGGTATTTAGAAACCTTTAGTTTAGTTACTTCAACCTCTGCAGTTGGTTTTGAGTTAGCTGTGTTGATCCTATTGGGGATACTTTAAAGCCTTTGTTACCATCAGGGGTATTTAGAAACCTTTAGTTTAGTTACTTCAACCTCTGCAGTGTCTTTGAGTTAGCTGTGTTGACCTATTGGGGAGACTTTAAAGCCTTTGTTTACCATCAGGGGTATTTAGAAACCTTTAGTTTAGTTACTTCAACCTCTGCAGTTGTCTTTGAGTTAGCTGTGTTGAGCCTATTGGGGATACTTTAAAGCCTTTGTTACCATCAGGGGGTATTTAGAAACCTTTAGTTTAGTTACTTCAACCTCTGCAGTTGTCTTTGAGTTAGCTGTGTTGAGCCTATTGGGGATACTTTAAAGCCTTTGTTACCATCAGGGGTATTTAGAAACCTTTAGTTTAGTTACTTCAACCTCTGCAGTTGTCTTTGAGTTAGCTGTGGGCAGAAAACTAATTTTGGAGAGGTTATAAGAGTGAGAGAACTCTATTTCTTATTGCTAATCTGGCAACCTCTGCGTCATATGTGCGCGAAAGGGTTAATTTCACCACAACACCAAACATCTCCAATGAAATTAATGAAAGCACATATGCGATCCACCAGGATTCGAACCCGGGTTATCACACACTGATTTTTGACACCTTAACCATTACACCACCAAGACGGTTACTCACCTTCTTTGGATGTGAAGCTGGCGAATTTCTCTGCCGGTGATTACGATGTCACTGTCACTTTTTATTGATATCCCTTTTCCGACACGAGCAATTTCTGAGCCGGGACTGCATTTGTTTTGTTATATTTATTTCCGACAAGTAAGTAATACAAATTTGTATTTATCATTCGTTGTATTGCATAGTTTCTTTATTTCTAGCATAAGAATATTACTCGTTCGTATGTATAAATCAGTTGTATTGCATAGTTTCATTCATTTCTAACAACTGAATATTGCTTGTTCGTACGTATGATAATTTGTTTTTGCATAGTTTCTTTTATTTCTAGCATAAGAATATTACTCGTTCGTATGTATAAATCAGTTGTATTGCATAGTTTCATTCATTTCTAACAACTGAATATTGCTTGTTCGTACGTATGATCATTTGTTTTGCATAGTTTCTTTTATTTCTAGCATAAGAATATTACTTGTTCGTATGTATAATCAGTTGAATTTCATAGTTTCTTATATTTCTAACAACTGATATATTGCTTGTTCGTACGTATGATAATTTGTTTTGCATAGTTTCTTTTATTTCTAGCCAATATAATGTTACTCGTTCGAATGTATAATCAGTTGTATTTAATATTATTATTATATTTTTTCTAACAGCTAAACATTATTTATTCGTATTTATAATCAGTTATATGTCATAGTTGCTTTTATTTCTATAGCCACTAAATATTTCTCGGTTGTATGTATCATCAGTCATATGTCATAGTTTATTTTGTTTTTAACCACTGAATATTGCTTGTTCGTATGTATCATCAGTTTTTTGGCATAGTTTCTTTTCTCTCTGAATTTCTAAGTATATAACCTTGGAGTCGGCAGCTCCAATATGTATTGTTTGTCTCGTAACTCGTGTTCACATCTGTATCTCTTCCTTGAGGGTATTTTCTATGTGTAGGATTTGTTTTTCATATTTTAATGGTTTCTTTAGTAATGTTGCAAATCATTCAATGTCAAGTCCTGTAATGAAATAGTGTTCGTATATGCTACACATAGTTTATGTTACACATAGTTTATGCTACACATAGTTTATGCTACACATAGTTTATGCTACACATAGTTTATGCTACACATAGTTTATGCTACACATAGTTTATGCTACACATAGTTTATGCTACACATAGTTTATGCTACACATAGTTATGCTACACATAGTTTATGCTACACATAGTTTATGCTACACATAGTTTATGCTACACATAGTTTATGCTACACATAGTTTATGCTACACATAGTTTTATGCTACACATAGTTTATGCTACACATAGTTTATGCTACACATAGTTTATGCTACACATAGTTTATGCTACACATAGTTTATGCTACACATAGTTTATGCTACACATAGTTTTATGCTACACATAGTTTTATGCTACACATAGTTTACGCTACCCATAGTTTATGCTACACATAGTTTATGCTACACATAGTTTATGCTACACATAGTTTATGCTACACATAGTTTATGCTACACATAGTTTATGCTACACATAGTTTATGCTACACATAGTTTATGTTCAGTTAAGGGGAGACTGACCGTTTGTTCAGTTAAGGGGAGACTGACCGTTTGTTCAGTTAAGGGGAGACTGACCGTTTGTTCAGTTAAGGGGAGACTGACCGTTTGTTCATTTAAGGGGAGACTGACCGTTTGTTCAGTTAAGGGGAGACTGACCGTTTTGTTTCAGTTAAGGGGAGACTGACCGTTTGTTCAGTTAAGGGGAGACTGACCGTTTGTTCAGTTAAGGGGAGACTGACCGTTTGTTCAGTTAAGGGGAGACTGACCGTTTGTTCAGTTAAGGGGAGACTGACCGTTTGTTTGGTCTATTAAGTAATTTATTCATATATTTTTTTAGTATCCTCCCGAGACCTCCATCAAGCTTAGAAAAACACCCCCTAGACCCCCCTTCAAGATAAATTTGTACATTTTTCGGTAGAAAAATGTCCCGGCCGAAAGCCGGTTCATCTTAAAACTGCAGGCTCGCTTTCGCTCGCCAGGAAATAATCGAAACCTAAATAGCACGAAAGGTCTTAAAATTGACAAGAAAATGGGGCGAAAGGTGTTAAAATCGCCAAACTAATTATAATAATCTTATAATCTCAAAACTAGTGGGGCTAAACATTAGGGAGAAGGGGGTCCAGAAAAACGGTCTGCCTCCCCTTAATACCATCATGATTATTGTTATCTCGTTTATAGACCCTTCAATGTTGCTAGTTCAATCTCTCTCTCTATTTCTGTTCTGTTCTTCATTGATGTGACATATATTATTGAATGTTATACAATACATACTCCTATTAATTCTCTCTCTCTCTCTCTCTCACACACACACACTCTCTTACTCTTGTTGATTGAGGATAGACAAAACCCTGAGAAAACACACACACACACACACACACACACACACACACACACACACACACACACACACACACACACACACACACACACACACACACACACTGCCCTGGTGGTCAAGGTACAAAAAAAAAAAAAAAAAAAAAGCAAGTGAAAATAAACACATATTTCCTGGTTGTACCGACCAGGTTATTTGTACCGGGCAGAGGGAGAGAGGGAGAGTGAGAGTGAGTGAGTGAGTGAGTGAGTGAGTGAGAGAGTGAGAGTGAGTGAGTGAGTGAGTGTGAGAGAGAGAGAGAGAGAGAGAGTTAATAATAGTGTGTATTATAAAACATTCAATAATATATTTCACAGATTTAATTTTCTGAAGCACCTCTACAGTATACTACCATAATACACAAAGGTTACAGTGTAGTTCATGTTCATCTCCACTAACACGGGGATGGAGGTAATTAGCTAACAGAGCTTTCCTATAACATAACATCTCCTATAACACGGGTTGGAGGTAATTAGCTAACATCTCCTATAACACGGGGTTGGAGGTAATTAGCTAACAGAGCTTTCCTATAACATAACATCTCCTATAACACGGGTTGGAGGTAATTATCTAACATCTATAACACGGGGTTGGAGGTAATTAGCTAACAGAACTTTCCTATAACATAACATCTCCTATAACACGGGTTGGAGGTAATTAGCTAATATCTCCTATAACACGGGGTTGGAGGTAATTAGCTAACAGAACTTTCCTATAACATAACATCTCCTATAACACGGGTTGGAGGTAATTAGCTAACATCTCCACTAACACGGGTTGGAGGTAATCAGCTAACAGAACTTTCCTATAACATAACATCTCCTATAACACGGGTTAGAGGTAATTAGCTAACATCTCTGCTAACACGGGTTGGAGGAAATCAGCTAACAGAACTTTCCTATAACATAACATCTCCTATAACACGGGTTAGAGGTAATTAGCTAACATCTCTACTAACACGGGGTTGGAGTAATCAGCTAACATAACTTTGAACTGGCTAGGGGTCGATATAACTTGGTGGTACATGGCTTTATTGTACCACAACTAATTAACAATATATTAGTGTACTCAAATTAAGGGGGAAGGGTTTAATGTTTGGTTGATTATTTCATATATTAAATATTGTTTTCGTTTTCTCCCTAGACCTCGATCAAGCTTTAAATAACATCCATAAGATCCTCTTCTAGATTAAATTGTACTTTTCTCGGTAGAAAATTTTAAGTCTTACTACTGTTCGCCAGGAAAAAAATCGAAACCTAAGTAGCACGAAAGGTCTTAATATTGAAGAGAAAAAAAAACGGGCGAAAGGTCTTATAACCGACAAACTAATGCGGCAAACATCTTAAAATCTGAAAACTAATGGGAATAAACGATCCATCTCCCCATAACCCTCTTTGTACCAGCGACGTCCAATTAATTTTATTTTGGCTACTATTAGACGATTGTATTCAGTTTCAAAAGGGCATCTGGCAATTAACAGACTTCGAACTATCTCACTTAGCCCATTTTACTACCACAGATCCTTCTTAAACTTCAAAAAAATCCTCTAAATATAGCCAGAATAAAACCTTCATGTAACAAGACTGAGAGGATATGAGTACGCCCCCTAGTGTTAATGTCGTAATAATTAATACTGGCTTGCATAGATTTGTTTGTCTTGCCATTCCTTGTTCGCCTCTTGTATGAAATAATAATAATAATACTCTTTGTTAGCCCATTCCGCACCAGGGACGTCCTGTTCACCATATTCTGGCAACTATTAGACGACTTTATTCAGCTTAGGAAGGATCTCAAGCAATATTAAGGGTTCAAACTATCTCAACAAACCCTTTTAACTAACACAGATCCTTCCAAAGCTGCACAATATCGTCTAAATATAGCTAGAATAAATTAAAACACACGTCGCTGGTACTCAAAGGATTAATAATATATTCCGTAAAGTTGACAGAAAAGTCCTGTAAACTTTCTGTCTTCCATAGGCAACCGCAGTAACAATATTTACACCACCCAACCACCACTAACACCACCACCACCACTATCACCACCACCACTATCACCACCACCACCACCACCACCACCACTATCACCACCACCACCACCCACCACTATCACCACTACCACCCACCACTATCACCACCCACCACTATCACCACCACCACCACCACCACCACCACCACTATCACCACCACCACCCACCACTATCACCACCACCACTACCACCACCACTACCACCACCACCACCACCCACCACTATCACCACTACCACCACCACCCACCACTATCACCACCACCACCACTACCACTATCACCACCACCACCACCACCACCCACCACTATCACCACTACCACCACCACTATCACTATCACCACCACCACCACCACCACCACTATCACCACCACCACCACTACCACCACCACTATCACCACCACTACCACCACCACCTGGTCAGCTAGGGAAAACCTCACCTGACTGGTTTTACATATTAACGCGGCCTGAATAATACATAGCGGGAAGGACCGCTATATAGCGACCACTGTTATTATACCTACAGTTGCATTTTTGTTTCTTAATACAACGTTTCGCCCCATTAATTGATTTATTATACAACTTTTCACCCCATTTTGTCTTTTATTTTCTGGGCGAGCAATAGCGAGCCCACAATTCGAAAAGAAGGCAGCCTTCGGCCGATATATTAGTATGCCGAAAATTTACAAATTTAGATTGCAGAGGGGCCAGGGAGCGTTGTATTTATATATTTTTTTTATTTTTGTATTGTCTATATATAAATTGTTTTATTATTATTATTAATATTTGTTTTCTTTCTCTTTAGCTTGGACGGGTTCTGGGGAGTTGTTCGTTTAGATTAGGTCACCGTCACTTTAGGGGATCAAGTAAAAATAACATTGCTCGATAATTACAAAAACAGTGAATGCAACGACCATTGAAATTATATGTACAGTCACTTGTCAAAAATCGTAGACCCCCTATGTTTTTCTTTATGCAATTATAATTATCTGGATTGATTTTTGGATGGAACTTGCTTTTTAATAAACAGTATATATTGTTTTGTAGTTGATGTATAGAACATTACAAGCATGACTTCCTTTCCAGAGATATACTGCCATAGGTGAGGTCCATACACACACACACACACACACACACACACACACACACACACAGACACACATTGACGGCTTCACGAGGAATTTGCTTCGTTTATTTAGGATAATTGAAGGCTCTAAAACATATATTATGATCCCCCCCCCCTCTCTCTCTCTCTCTCTCTCTCTCTCTCTCTCTCTCTCTCTCTCTCTCTCTCTCTCTCTCTCTCTCTCTCTCTCTCTCTCTCTCTCTCTCTCACACATCACTCACTCACTCTCTCTCTCTCTCTCTCTCTCTCTCTCTCTCTCTCTCTCTCTCCAAACACACACCTAATTGACAGATTAAAGAGGAATTTACTTCGTTTATTTGCGATAGTTAAAGGCTTTAAAACGTTTTTAGTAACCTTCTTTCTCTGTGATTTCTTCTAGTATATATATCACAAATACACGTGAGCCACTAAATGTTTCTAATCTCTCAGTGGGGTTCGAACCGCCGACCGTCAGGACGATAGCCGACTGCCGTGGTGTAGTTGATTAAAGCGTCGGCTATCGTCATGACGGTCGGCGGTTCGAACCCCACTGAGAGATTATAACTATATATATATATATATTATATATATATATATATATATATATATATATATATATATACATATATATATATATATATATATATATATATATATATATATATATATATATATAGATATATATATATATATATACCGGTATATACATTATACACATACATACAGTATATATACAGTATATATTTTTGTTTTCCTCCATCTAACTATATCTCTATCTATCTATCTTTATCCACCTATCTAACTATCTAACTATCTATATATAAATTATATATATATCTATCTATCTATCTATCTATCTGCCCTTGACATATCCCGGTTGATTACACGCCTCAACTTGGAAGATTTCCAAAGAAGCGATTTTTTATTTTTTTGTCCAGGGAATTTTGCGGATAATCTAGGACCCTGGGAAATATTAGGATCTCATCTGCTCGGCCTCTCATCGTCAATATGTTCGTCTTTTGGGAGGATTATGGAAAATGTTGAATATGTGGTATTTTATCCGTAGACCGTTTTAGATTACGTTTGACAGCAGTTTGTAAGATCATTGAAGATAATATTTGAGTATTTTCTTCTTGACTGTCTTAGCTTTTATTTAACTGGAGTTTGTAAGATAATTGTAGTAAATAATTAGTCTTTTAAAAGGTAATTGGAGAGAATATTAGAGTATTTTCTCCTTGGACTGTTTTAACTTATAATTGACTGTAGTTTGTGAGATAATTGAAGAGAATAATTGATATTTTATTTTGTATTAGTCTATTATAATGTATATGCTACCAAGATAATTGAAGTGAATAAAGATTATTTTCTCCTAAGACTGTTTTAACTTATATTTAACTGCAGTTTTTGTGAGATAATTGAAGAAAATAAAGGGTATTTTGTCATTGAACTGTTTTAGCTGATGTTTAACTGCAATTTATAAGATAATTGAACATAATATTAGAGTATTTTCTTCTTAGACTGCTTTAGATTAGGTTTGACTGTAGTTTGTAATATAATTGAAGTGAATAATGGGTCTTTTAAGGGGGCCCACCTCGCTCTTTTTCTCTTTCTCTCCCTCTCTCTTTGGTTTGTATCCATTCGGCCCCATTCAGCCTACTGTTTTAAGGACGTTTACCCCCATCCAGGTATCAATATTTTCCTCGTGAGAGGTAGCGAGCCAGCATATATATATTTTTGTTTTGAGAGCAAGCTAAATTTGTAAATTTTTCGATAGAAACATGTCTTTGGCGAAGCCGGATTTCCCCCTACAATGCTGGCTCGCATATACAGTATATATATATATATATATATATATATATATATATATATATATATATATATATATATATATATATACTAATTAGTTTCCTCTCTCGACATCCATCAAGATAAAAAATTAAACAAAAATCCAAGACCCTCCTTCATAATTTGCCTCGTTTTCAAATATGCCAAATAGAGTCAATGGTAAAAGTGGGAGTCAAAGTCATTATATAAAGAAACTCACACTGATAAAAAGACTTGATTGGCGCCAGATCTTGTTTTATTGGGAAGGTGGTATTATTATTATTATTAGTATTATTATTATTAGTATTATTATTATTATTATTATTATTATTATTATTATTATGAGTAGTAGTAGTAGTATTAGTAGTAGTGGGGCGGTGATCGGCACGGACGAGTTCAAGAACAAATACATAGAGGAGAAGGTCAGAGAATGGGTAAAAGAAATTGAGAAACTGGCCAATATTGCAAAGACGGAACCACAGGCCGCGTATTCGGCATTCACATATGGGGTCAAACATCGCTGGACCTACTTGATGAGAACCGTTCCAAATGTGAGCGCATTACTTCAACCGCTGGAAGATGCCATCAGAGACAAACTCATCCCAGCGTGGATAAAGTCGCACACCCCGAATGATACAGAGAGGGAGCTGCTCGCACTGCCTCCTAGGTTGGGAGGGATGGGAATCATCGACCCAGTGAAGAGGGCAGTAACGGAATACCAGAACTCGGTAAAGATAACAGGACCTCTCACTGACCGTATCATAGCACAAGATTCTGACGGTGAAGTAGACCAGGCAGACATCTACAACATCAGAAAGACCATCACGTCAGAGAGGCAAAACTCACAGAAAAATGACCTGGCACAATTGATGGGACAACTTCACCCGAGACAAACAAGAAAACTACAAATAGCACAAGAAACGGGCGCTTCAAATTGGCTGACAACACTACCAATCAAGGCAAAAAGCTTCAATCTCAACAAACAAGAATTTAATGATGCTATTGCACTGAGGTATGATTGGCCGATTGAAGGACTGCCCGATCGATGCGTTTGTGGAACCATCAACGATACAGACCACACCATGATATGTAAGAAAGGAGGATTCATCAGCATCAGGCACGATGAAGTAAGAGATATAACAGCGAACATGCTCAGGGAGGTGTGTAGAGATGTGGTGAGCGAACCATCACTCATTCCCTTGGGTGGAGAGACCATGCAGCACAGGACGGCCAACACATCCACTGAAGCAAGATTGGACGTTAGTGACAAATGCACAGCGAGCGTTCTTTGACATAAGAGTATTTGACCCAATGGCCCACAGCTACAGCGAGCTGTCTCTGGAGGCTGCACACAAGACGAACGAACGAGAGAAGGTCAGGACATATGGAGAAAGGATCTTACAAGTCGAACATGGCAGCTTTACCCCACTAGTCTTCACCACATCAGGAGGGATGGGACCCAGGGCCCAGTGCTTCTATTCAAGGCTAGCAGAGATCATCGCAGAGAAGAAGCAACAGCATAGGAGCCACGTCGTAGCCTGGATGAGATGCCGTCTATCTTTCTCATTGCTCAGATCAGCACTACTATGCCTGCGGGGAACAAGAAGGTCTGCACCACAACCAGTGACGGTGGCAGAAGTAGACTACGAGGCAGCAGTGGCAGAGGGTCGCATAGGAAGGAGACTGGATTGAAGTTGCATGGTGTAGAATAGTAGTATCTGATGCTTGTGAAATTTAGTATGTGTACAATATTAAATATAAGGTAGTGGTGGTGGTGATGGTGGAGGTGGTGATGGTAGTAGTAGTAACATGAAATGTATAAAAAAAAAAAAAAGTATAAGTAGTAGTAGTAGTAGTAGTAGTAGTAGTAGTAGTAGTAGTAGTAGTATTGCTATTATTATTATTATTATTATTATTATTATTATTATTATTAGTAGTAGTAGTAGTAATAGTAGTAGTAGTATTGCTATTATTATTATTATTATTATTATTATTATTGGACCCCCTTCTCCCTCATGTTTAGCCCCATTGGTTTTGAGAGCTTAAGACATTGGCCCCAATTGTTTTGTATGACCTTTTTCCCCATCTCTTTGTAAATGTGCTATTTTGGTGTCGATTTTAGGAGGAACCGGTCTTCTGACGGGACATAGTTTCTACCGAAAATTTACAAATCTCAAAGATTGGGGGGGGGGGTCCTAAGGGGTGTTTTTTCAAGTTTGATGGAGGTCTAGCGAGGAAACTAGTAAATATATAGAGGAATAAATAAATAGACTAAATAAAATGGCACGAAAGGTCTTAATAGTGACAAAGAAATGGGGCGAAAGGTCTTAAAAAAAAGGGCCAAACTAATTAGGTTAACGTCTTAAAATCTCATAAGAAGTGGGGCTAAACATGAGGGAGAAGGGGGTCCAGAACAAAGTTGTATTGCAATGTACAGTTGGTCACATAAGTTATGTTCCTCGTCGTGATCTTGTGTAAGTAAAATTAGTACAAAGGAGTACAAAGGAGTACAAAGGAAATCAAGCAACAACAGATCTAGTGACCCTTCTAGGTTGCTTGTCCTCCAAAACACTGAGGATCAAGTGTCCAAACAGTGGTTTAGAGTGGGTAAGGGAACATTGGAAAGGGAACTACTGCCCTGCCACTAACGTGGCAGGACTAGGAAGTTAGTAGGGGACATATGGGTTAGTAACTGAGGGGAGGATAAAGTTATTCATTTACAAACGCAGTCAGTCGCGGGTTTGATGCGAGATATTTGTCTAGGCGGAATTTAAATGAATCAACGGTGCTGCAGTCTATAACGTCTATAACGTCTATAGTATGAATGAACTGAGAGTGTGGTTTCTATTAAGGGGGCCCACCTCGCTTTTTTTCTCTTTCTCTCCTTCGCTCTTTGGCTTGTATCCATTCGGCCCCATTCAGCCTACTGTTTTAAGACGTTTACCCCCATCCAGGTGTCAATATTTTCCTGGCGACATATATATTGTTTTGCTTTGACAGCAAGCTAAATTTGTATATTTTTCGATAGAAAAATTTCTCTAGCGAAGCCGGATTTTTCCATACAACGCTGGCTCGCTGTCGCTCGCCAGGAAGAAATCGACACCTGGATGGGGATAAACGTCTTAAAACAGTTGGCTGAATGGGACCTAATGGATACAAGCCACAGAAAGAGAGAAAAGGAGAGAAAGATACAAAAAGCAGGTGACCCCCTTAATTATCAGTGGATTAATCAGATGAGTTAAGGGGAGATATTTAGTTTGTTCCCTACATTTTCATCAAGCTTAAAATTACACCCCCTAGATCCCCTTTCAAGATAAATTTGTACATTTTTCAGTAGAAAAATGTCCAGGCCGGAGGCCGGTTGCGCTTAAATTACAGGCTGGCTATCGCTCGCCAGGAAAAAATCGACACCTTAATGGCACGAAAGGTCTTAAAATTGACAGAAATGGGGCAAAGTGTCTTAAAATGTCCAAACTACTAGGGCGAACGTCTTAAAATCACAAAAGCAATGGGACTAAACATGAGGGAGAAAGGGGTCCAGAAAAAAATCCCTCAAGTGGAGACCTCCCCTTAACCACTGCAAAATAAACTACACTGAAAATTCAAACATGCGCAATAAATGTCCACTTATAAGATCACAGAGAGGAACGGACCAACTGAACAGTACGGTCGCGCTAATAAGTTATGTTCCAGCTGTTATTACGTTTGGCTTGCTCTTTGCTGTATTAATGTCTGTCAGATGTTGAATAGGGTGAGTAAGTATGTTTGTATATTTCACTCGATATGAAGAAATGAAGCTTAGATATTGCTGAGACCAATTATTGATCAAAACATACTTGGTGTCGAGACATCATTTATTAGCGCGACTGTACATGTTCAATATTGCTAGCGAGGTTGTTGCAATGTAGTTCTATAAATGTCAAACCGCTTATACTGTTTCAATCACGGGGTATTTGCAGTTTTGAGCTTATAGTGAACAAACGATACTTATATAGCTCTCTCTCTCTCTCTCTCTCTCTCTCTCTCTCTCTCTCTCTCTCTCTCTCTCTCTCTCTCTCTCTCTCTCACACAACAAAGAGTGAGGCACCTTTTGTTTACACTTCACCAGCTACTGCAGTTCTATTATTGTATCTGGGATATTTTTGTAACTTAAGTATCTGGGCAATTATAGTGGAGTGTATGTTATTGATGAATGGAGAGAGAGAGAGAGAGAGAGAGAGAGAGAGAGAGAGAGAGAGAGAGAGAGAGAGACATGGTAGTAATTTTGATGAGTCAGGTATAATTATATAAGAGGTTATAACGTTCATTGTAGTTCTTTTCAGTACACACCATGCAACTCTTTTGTTTTGGGTATAATTAACCAGTTTTATTATTTATTTTTTATTTGCTTTTATTTATTTTCAATGCACAATGGCAAGATTTTTAGCCTACATTATAATATCTTTGGACGCATTGCAACACGTGGGCAGGTGAATGTGTGTGTGTGTGTGTGGGTGTGTTTGTGTGTGTGTGCGTGTGTGTGTTTATGTGTATGTGTGTGGGGTGTGTGTGTGTGTGTGTGTGTTTATGTGTATGTGTGTGGGGTGTGTGTGTGTGTGTGTTTATGTGTGGGGGGTCTGTGTATGTGTGTGTCTGTGTGTGTGGCCGTTTTAGTTATGGCCGTTTAGAAGTGTAGCCTGTTGGGTTGTGGCCGTTCTGGATTTGGCCGTTTGTTTTGCGGATATTTAGAAGTGTGGCCGTTTGGTTTATGGCCATTTAGATGAGTAGCTGTTTAGGTTGTGGCCCTTTAGAAAGTATGACCGGGGTTTTTTCGGCCATTTAGAAGTGTGGCCGTTTGGGTTGTGACCATTTAGAAGTATGGCCGTTTGAGTTGTGGCCATTTAGAAGTGTGGCCGTATCGGGGTGTGGCCGTTTTGACTTAGCCCACACACTGGTTACCTCAATACCCTGCCGCTCTCAGTCACGGGCTAGTCTTTTGTCTTCTTCATTGGCGACTCTTTGAACTAGCTCTCTAATTGTCGGGGAGGAACCACATCAAGGAACGGAGAGAGTGAGTGAGTGAGTGTGTGTGTGTGTGTGTGTGTGTGTGTGTGTGAGTGTGTGTTGTGAGAGTGAATGAGAGAGTGTGTGTGAGTGTGTGTTGTGAGAGTGAATGAGAGAGAGTGTGTGTGTGAGAGAGAGAGTGGGTGTGCGTGTGTGTGTTGTGGGAGTGAATGAGAGATAGTGCGTGTGTGTGAGAGAGAGAGAGAGAGAGTGTGTGAGAGAAAGAGAGAGTCAGGTTCTCGTAGTATATATTCATCTCCACTCCTCCCCTAACACTGGCTCTACCTCGGATTTAGAGAGAGAGAGAGAGAGAGAGTGTGTGTGTGTGAGTAAGTGTGTTGTGGGTGAGAGAGAGTGTGTGTGAGTGACTGTTGTGGGTGTGAGAGAGAGAGAGTGTGTGTGTGACTGTTGTGGGTGTGAGTGTGAGAGAGAGTGAGTGTGTGTGTGTGTGAGAGAGTGAGAGAGAGAACACAAGAGAGTCAGATCCTCATAGTATATTCACCTGCAACCTTCCCCTATCATTGGCTCTACCTCGGATTTAGAGAGAGAGAGAGAGAGAGAGAGTGTGTGTGTGTGTGAGTAAGTGTGTTGTGGGTGAGAGAGAGTGTGTGTGAGTGACTTGTGGGTGTGAGAGAGAGAGTGTGTGTGTGACTGTTGTGGGTGTGAGTGTGAGAGAGAGAGTGAGTGTGTGTGTGTCTGTGTGTGTGTGAGAGAGTGAGAGAGAGAACACAAGAGAGTCAGATCCTCATAGTATATTCACCTGCAACCTTCCCCTATCATTGGCTCTACCTCGGATTTACCATACAAGCCGTTCTGAAGGCTTGGTTGGAGAGACAGAGAGACGGTGTGTGTGTGTCTGTGTGTGAGAGATAGAGAGACGGTGTTTGTGTCTGTGTGTGAGAGATAGAGAGACGGTGTGTGTGTCTGTGTGTGAGAGATAGAGAGACGGTGTGTGTGTCTGTGTGTGTGAGAGAGTGAGAGTGACGGTGTGTGTGTTGGTGTGTGAGAGAGAGAGAGAGAGAGAGAGAGAGAGAGAGAGAGAGAGAGAGAGAGAGAGAGATAGAGAGAATATAACATAGAACAGAACACAAGAACATAATAAAGGGGAGGTATTTAGTTTGTTCCCTACGTTTTCATCAAGCTTAAAATTACACCCCCTAGACCCCCTTTCAAGATAAATTTGTACATTTTTCGGTAGAAACATTTCCCGGCCAGAGGCCGGTTGCTCTTAAATTACAGGCTCGCTATCGCTCGCCAGGAAAAAATCGACACCTTAATAGCACGAAAGGTCTTAAAATTGACAGAAATGGGGCAAAATGTCTTAAAATATCCAAACTACTAAGGCGAAGGTCTTAAAATCTCAAAAGCAAATGGGCTAAACATGAGGGAGAAAGGGGTCCAGAAAAAAAATCCCTCAAGTGGAAATCTCCCCTTAACAACACACACGTCCCCCCCTCCCCCCCCCCCCCCACCCTCTCCTAACCTTGCCTCAAGTACGGATTTCACAACCAAGCCGTTATGAAGACAACCCTTGAAAGGAACTGATACAAAAACCTAATAAATAGGTCTTAATTCCTGAGAAGAAAAACAAATCTATAACTTATTGAATAGCTTGGAATATTTATTTATCCTTTATTGACACTTCCGCCGCCATTATCGCGCATCAATTATTGGGCTTTAGAATAAATGTTGAAATGTTGATGATATTGTTTATGTACAGTTGTCCGCATAAGGTCTGTTCCTCGTCGTGAGCTTTTGTGTGTATGTCTTGATAGCGTAATACATAAGTGCGCGGAAGTTCGATGTGAGTATCCTAGGTTCGAGTCCCTGGAGTGCCACATGTATTTGTTGTTTTCATTAATTGCGTTTAGAGGTGAAGTTGGTTGGTGGAAAAAGCATAAGTTTTTTCTTGACTCCTTTCTCCCTCATGTCTAGCCCCATTGCTTTTCTAATTTTAAGACGTTCGCCCCATTATGTTGATGATTTTAAGAACTTTCAACCCATTTCTGTCAATTTTAAGACCTTTCCTGCAATTTAGGTGTCGATTTTATCCTGGCGAGCGATAGCGAGCCTGTAATTTAAGAGTAACCGGCTTTCAGCCGGGACATTTTTCTACCGAAAAATGTACAAATTTATCTTGAAAGGGGGTCAAGGGGGTGAAATTTTAAGATTGCTGGAGGAGTAGGAAACAAACTAAACACCTCCCCTTAATGATCAGTTAACTAATCAGATGAGTTAACCACGGCAAAAGAAACTACGGTCGTTATTCAAAAATACGCATTATATTTCTATGTATACAGTAGTATCACGGAGAGGAACAGAACTTGTGTGGGCAACTGTACACACTAAATCTAACATAATAATAATAATAATAATAATAATAATAATAATAATAATAATGAAAATATTAATGATAAATATAATAATAATAATAATAATAATAATAATAATAATAAGAGATAGAGCTTCATACACACACACACTCACACTACAAATGCCGTTCACGAAATGTAGAGGTCAAGCCTGGCTCTCTCTCTCTCTCTCTCTCTCTCTCTCTCTCTCTCTCTCTCTCTCTCTCTCTCTCTCTCTCTCTCACACACACACACATAAATTATAGCCATCTCACCCATTTTTGCAAGTTTCATCATTCTCGTAATTTTCTATTATATAATGTATGTATTGTATGTATTATACTCAGGCACATACCCCATTGCTGAGGGTGGCCGACTCGAGACAGAGGCCGAACAGAAACCTTTAAAGTTCCAATTCTTAGGGTCCGGGATCACTTTCGCGTTCCCTCGCCCCTTACTCTGTCTCGCTGAGTAGCAGAAGTTTACAATATATAATGATACCATATAATCCCCCCCCCCCCCCCCCCTAGATACACACATACGGACTTAACCATATTTGGTCCGAAGGGGGATCTTTCTGGACCTACCCTGTTGCGCCCCATTTTGTTGTCAATATTAAGAATTTTCGTGTCGATTAGGTGTTGATTAGGTGTCGATTAGGTGTCGATTAGGTGTCGATTAGGCGTCGATTAGGTGTCGATTAGGTGTCGATTAGGTGTCGATTTTTCCTAGCGAGCGATAGCGAGCCTGTAATTTTTCCTAGTGACCGATAGCGAGCCTGTATTTTTTTCCTAGTGACCGATAGCGAGCCTGTAATTTTTCCCTAGCGACCGATAGCGAGCCTGTAATTTTTCCCTAGCGACCGATAGCGAGCCTGTAATTTTTCCTAGCGAGCGATAGCGAGCCTGTAATTTTTCCTAGCGAGCGATAGCGAGCCTGTAATTTTTCCTAGCGAGCGATAGCGAGCCTGTAATTTTAGAGGAATCGGCCTTCGGGCGGGACATTTTTCTATCGAAAAATGTACAAATTTATCTTGAAGGAGGGTCTTGTGGGGTGTTTTTTTGTTTTAAGCTTGATGGAGGTTTAGAAGGGAAACTAAACAAAAATATAAAAAAATATTTATAAATGAGGACATAAATACGCCCATCTCCCCTTCATTTAACACTACCTGGTCCGACCTCTTGGGGGTTGGTAGGATTCTTTGTTTAATTAGTATTGGGGATTTTACTTGCGTTTCCATTGTTTAAGCAATGTATATAATAGTTTGTCCCCTGGGTTAACAAAAACGCCTTCCCAGACTTCCTTCAAACTAAGAAATGCCCACTCAGATCACCTTCAAGGTAAATTTGTACATTTTTCGATAGAAAAATGTACAAGCCGAAGCCCGATTTCTTCTAAGTTCGCTCGCTTTCGCTCGCCCAGAAAAAAATCGACACCTGAATGGGATGAAGCGTCTTATTATCGGCAAACTAATGGAGCTAAAGTTGAGGCAGGGGGGAAAGGGGGGGGTGGGGGGGAGCTTGAAGGGGAGTCGAGAAAGAGGGGCCAATCTTGAAAGGGAGTGGGGGGGGGGGAGAAAGGGGTGGGATAAGCTTGAAGGGGAGGGTGGGGGCTAAGCAGTTTGAAGGGGAGGATGGGGTGTAAGTTTGAAGGGGAGGGTGGGGCTAAGCTTAAAGGGAAGGTGGGGCTTAAGCTTGAAGGGGAGGATGGGAGCTAAGCTTGAAAGGGGAGGGTGGGGTTAAGCTTGAAGTGGGGGCTAAGCTTGAAGTGGTGTCTAAGCTTTAAGTGGTACCAGAACACTCATAACAACCCACCAACACACTACACACCATTATTCTCTCTCCTCCCCAACCCACCTCCCTTTAAGGGGGTAGTACTCGCTTTGTCTGGACCCCCTTCTCCCTCATGTTTACCATATTAGTTTTTGTGGTTTTAAGACGTTCGTTCCGTTAGTTTGGCGATTTTTAGACCTCTCACAACATTACTTTGTCAATATTAAGACCTTTCGTGCCATTTAGGTGTTGATTGTTTGCTGGCGAGCGATAGCGAGCCTGTAATTTTAGAAGGAACCGGCCTGTGGCCGGAACATTTTTCTACCGAAAATATACAAATTTATCTTGATAAGGGGTCTAGGGGGTGTTCTTTTAAGCTTGATGGAGGTCGATAAAGGAATATACTTATACATAAATAGACCCAACAAACAAGCACTACCCCCTTAAAGGTTTTCACGGAACGAGGCTTTGTATTGGTAATGCCATGTAAGCGGCTTGTTGCATTCAGGACAATATAAACTAAACGCTCACGCCAACCACTACTATCGGAAACTTGGAGGGGAGATGGGTCGTTTTTCCTTCCCTCGTAATCTGGGAATATGTTGTGACTATTTCCCGTGACTATTTCCCCCGATTCTGTGTATTGTTACTAAAAGGGCTACTGGGAGTTGCCCATGTTAAGGGGAGATTTCCACTTGAGAGATTTTTTTCTTGACTCCTTTCACCCTCATGTTTAGCCCCATTGATTTTCTAATTTTAAGACGTTCGCCCCATTATTTTGACGATTTTAAGAACCTTCGACCCATTTCTGTCAATTTTAAGACCTTTCGTTCCATTTAGGTGTCGATTTTATCCTGGCGAGCGATAGCGAGCCTGTAATTTAAGAGGAACCGGCTTTCAGCCGGGACATTTTTCTACCGAAAAATGTACAAATATATCTTGAAAGGGGCTCAAGGGGCTCAAGGGGGTGTAATCTTAAGCTTGATGGATATCTAGAGACCAAACTAAAAGAAAAAACTTAACCTCTTCAGTACCGGTGCCGTCTTTATAACATTATTATGGCTACTATTAGACGATTGTGTTCAGTTTATTAAGGAACTACAGCAATGAACAGGCTTCGAACTATCTCACTTAATTCCTTTTACTTCCACACAGATCCTTCCTAAACTATGCCAAATCGTTTACATATAGCTAGAGTAATATGGAAGTGATGTCGCCGGTACAGACGGGGTTAACTTAATAGCCTAGTAAGTAAGATATGATCCACCTTTGTGACTGACTGGCAGGAGTTGGTATAATAATTGCAGTTTTGGGTGCCATGGTGTATATATGTGTGTGTGTGTGTGTGTGTGTGTGTGTGTGTGTCTGTATGTGTGTGTGTGTGTGTCTGTGTGTGTGTGGGAGGTTACGAGGACTTTCCTAGAACTCTCAGCTCTCCAGCAGATAACTGTTGCCATGTATACCAACCAAACAAACACACAAACAGCCAAACGAACCCCAATAAATATATTATGCTGTAGACAGATTCGTTTACATTCTAAGAGGTCCCACGTCAGCTGAATATTATGAAAATCGTCTAGTGTTTGCCAGAATAAAGTGAATATGACAGCCTCATTTATGTGTATTTTTTACTATTTTGTTAGTTTCCTCCTTAGACCTCCATCAAGATTTAAAAAAAAAAAAAAAAAAAAAATCTGCACAAGACCCTTCTTCAAGATAAAAATCAACCCAGTTAAGGGGAGATTTCCACTTGAGGGATTTTTTTCTTGACTCCCTTTCTCCCTCATGTTTAGCCCCATTGCTTTTGATATTATAAAACGTTTGCCCCATTAGTTTAGCGATTTTAAGAACTTTCACCCCATATTATGACCTTTCGTGCAATTCAGGTGTCGATTTTATCCTGGCGAGCGATAGCGAGCCTGTAATTTAAGAGGAACCGGCCTTCGGCCGGGACATTTTTTTACCGAAAAATGTACAAATTTATCTTGAAAGGGACTCCAGGGGGTGTAATTTTAAGCTTGATGGAGGTCTAGGGAACAAACTAAATACCTCCCCTTAATGCCTGATGTTACAGTCACTTAAAAAAAAAATCGTGGACTCCTTATGTTTTTATGTATGCAATTAATATACTCCCTGAATTAATATACTCCCTGAATTAATATACTCCCTGAATTAATATACTCCCTGAATTAATATACTCCCTGAATTAATATACTCCCTGAATTAATATACTCCCTGAATTAATATACTCCCTGAATTAATATACTCCCTGAATTAATATACTCCCTGAATTAATATACTCCCTGAATTAATATACTCCCTGAATTAATATACTCCCTGAATTAATATACTCCCTGAATTAATATACTCCCTGAATTGATTATTGTTTAAATGAACTAGCTTTTCAATAAATAGTATTATATAGTTTTGTAGTTGATGTATAGAGAATGATATGCACAACTTCGTTTCCAGAGATATACTTTCATGATTATAAATTAGTGAGGTCCCCCCCCCCCCTCCTGCCATGTTAATAAGTGAGGTCCCCCCCCCCCCTCCTGCCATGTTAATAAGTGAGGTCCCCCCCCCCCCCTCCTGCCATGTTAATAAGTGAGGTCCCCCCCCCCCCCTCCTGCCATGTTAATAAGTGAGGTCCCCCCCCCCCTCCTGCCATGTTAATAAGTGAGGTCCCCCCCCCCTCCTGCCATGTTAATAAGTGTGGTCCCCCCCCCCCCTCCTGCCATGTTAATAAGTGAGGTCCCCCCCCTCCTCTCCTGCCATGTTAATAAGTGAGGTCCCCCCCTCCCCCCTCCTGCCATGTTAATGAGTGAGGTCCCCCCCCTCCTGCCATGTTAATAAGTGAGGTCCCCCCCCCCTCCTGCCATGTTAATGAGTGAGGTCCCCCCCCTCCTGCCATGTTAATAAGTGAGGTCCCCCCCCCTCCTGCCATGTTAATAAGTGAGGTCCCCCTCCCCCTCCTGCCATGTTAATAAGTGAGGTCCCCCCCCCCCTCCTGCCATGTTAATAAGTGAGGTCCCCCCCCCTCCTGCCATGTTTTTAAATGAGGTCCCCCCCCCCTCCTGCCATGTTAATAAGTGAGGTCCCCCCCCCCCCTCCTGCCATGTTAATAAGTGAGGTCCCCCTCCCCCTCCTGCCATGTTAATAAGTGAGGTCCCCCCCCCTCCTCCTGCCATGTTAATGAGTGAGGTCCCCCCCCCTCCTGCCATGTTAATAAGTGAGGTCCCCCCCCCCTCCTGCCATGTTAATGAGTGAGGTCCCCCCCCCCCACCTGCCATGTTAATGAGTGAGGTCCCCCTCCCCCTCCTGCCATGTTAATAAGTGAGGTCCCCCCCCTCCTCCTGCCATGTTAATGAGTGAGGTCCCCCCCCTCCTGCCATGTTAATGAGTGAGGTCCCCCCCCCCCTCCTCCTGCCATGTTAATAAGTGAGGTCCCCCCCCCCCTCCTGCCATGTTAATGAGTGAGGTCCCCCCCCCCTCCTGCCATGTTAATGAGTGAGGTCCCCCCCCCCCCCCCTCCTGCCATGTTAATGAGTGAGGTCCCCCCCTCCTGCCATGTTATGTTAATAAGTGAGGTCCCCCCCCCCTCCTGCCATGTTAATGAGGTCCCCCCCCTTGCCATGTTAATAAGTGAGGTCCCCCCCCTCCTGCCATGTTAATAAGTGAGGTCCCCCCCCCTCCTGCCATGTTAATGAGTGAGGTCCCCCCCCCCCCCCCCTCCTGCCATGTTAATAAGTGAGGTCCCCCCCCTCCTGCCATGTTAATGAGTGAGGTCCCCCCCCCTCCTGCC
>CM064574.1:3260456-3265456 GCA_032716605.1 Paralithodes platypus
AGAGAGAGAGAGACGAAGGCTGGAATAGGGTACGACAGACTTGATTGAACATTGAGATTGACATACCCATAGATAAAGACACAAAATATATATATATATATATATATATATATATATATATATATATATATATATGTAAATAAACAAATATGAATATATAGGAGGCCTATTTACAGTAAAGACATTGATGTAAGTGTGTTAAGGGGAGAGTTCCACTTGAGGGACTTTTTTCTTGGCCCCTTTCTCCCTCACGTCTAGCCCCATTGCTTTTGAGATTTTAAGACGTTTTCCCCATTAATTTGGTGATTTTAAGAATTTCCGCCCCATTCTGTCAATTGTAAGACCTTTCGTGCCATTTAGGTGTCGATTTTATCCTGGCGAGCGATAGCGAGCCTGTAATTTAAGAGTAACCAGCCTTTGGCCGGGACATTTTTCTACCGAAAAATTTACAAATTTATCCTGAAAGGGGGTCAAAGGGGTAAAATTTTAAGATTGCTGGAGGAGTAGGAAACCAACTAAAAACCTCCTCTTAAGTGTGTTACGGGGGGAAGTGTTTATTTGTTGGTCTATTTATTTATTTATCTATTATTTGTTCTAGTTTCCTTCCTAGACCTCCACCAAGCTTAACAAACACACAAAGATATATCCCTTTCCTAGATACCGTAGGCCACTTCTTTTTAAATTACAGGCTCGATATCGCTCGCCAGGGAAAGATCAAGACCTAATTGGTACGAAAGGTGTTGATATTGACAAAGAAATGGGGCGAAAGATCTTAAAATCGTCAAACTAGTGGGCCGAACGTCTTATAATCTGAAAACGAGTGTCGCTAAACAGGAGGGAGGGGGGGGGGGGGGTAATTGGACAGGGTTCTGGAGTTAACCCTATTTGGTGCAGGGTGAGTCTATTTGGACCTTACCTATTTTACTCCATTAATTTGGAGATTTTAAGACGTTCTCCCTTAGTTTGAAGATTTTAAGACGTTTCACCTCATTAGTTTGGCGATTATAAGACCCTTCAACCCAATAAGGTGTCGATATTTCCCGGGCGAGCGATAGCGAGCCTGCAATTTGGGAGAAATGGGATTCGTCCAGAACATTTTTCTTTCGAAAAATGTACATATTTAGTTTGAGGGAGGTCTGGGGAACGTGTTTTTAGTTTGAAGGAGGTCGGGAGAACGTTTGTTTAGTTTGAAGGGGGTCTGGGGAAACTTTTTTAGTTTGAAGGAGGTCTGGGGGATGTTTTTTAGTTTGAAGACGGTCTGGGTGAACGTTTTTTAGTTTGAAGGAGGTCTGGGGAATGTTTTTTAGTTTGAAGACGGTCTGGGTGAACGTTTTTTTAGTTTGAAGGAGGTCTGGGGAATGTTTTTTAGTTTGAAGACGGTCTGGGTGAACGTTTTTTAGTTTGAAGGAGGTCTGGGGAATGTTTTTTAGTTTGAAGACGGTCTGGGTGAACGTTTTTTAGTTTGAAGGAGGTCTGGGGAATGTTTTTTAGTTTGAAGGAGGTCGGGGAACGTTTTTTAGTTTGAAGGAGGTCGGGAGAACGTTTTTTAGTTTGAAGGAGGTCGGGGGAACGTTTTTTTAGTTTGAAGGAGGTCGGGGAACGTTTTTTAGTTTGAAGGACGTCGGGGAAGTTTTTTTTAGTTTGAAGGACGTCGGGGGAACGTGTTTTAGTTTGAAGGAGGCCGGGGGAACGTTGTTCAGTTTCTCCTACAATTCGTTTCTCCTACAATTACAGGCTCGCTATCGCTCGCAAGGAAAAAATCTACACCTAAATGGCACGAAAGGTCCTAATCTTGACAAAGAAATGAGGTGAAAGGTCTTAAAATCGCCAAACTAATGGGTCGAACATCTTAAAATCTGAAAACATATGAGACTAAAGATGCGGGAGAAGGTGGACCAGAAACACGACCCATCTCCCCTTAAAACCCTCAATAATAATAATTAAAGAAAACATCCTAATAACCCCCCCGCCCCCCCCCCCCCGCCCCCCAATACGTCGCATAAGATAGGGTTAACCATTTCTATACCGGCGACGTCTTTTTGTTTTTTTTATTTCAGCTGCATTTAGAAGATTTTATGAAGCTTAAGAAGGATGTATGGTAGCTGAAAGGATCCATTGAGATGGTCTGTACGCCTTCAACGGGTAGACATCCTTCCTAAGCTTAAGGGGAGGTTTTTAGTTAGTTCCCTAGACCTCCATCAAGCTTAAAAATTACACCCTCTAGGCCCCCTTTCAAGATAAATGTGTACATTTTTCGGTAGAAAATTTCCCGGCCCAAGGGCGGTTCCTCTTAAATTACAGGCTCGCTATCGCTCGCCAGGAAAACATCGATACCTAAATTACATGAAAGGTCTTAAAATTGACATAAATGGGGCGAAAGTTCTTAATTATGGTGCGAATGTCTTAAAATATCAAAAGCAATGGGGCTAAACATGAGGGAGAAAGGGGTCCAGAAAAAAATCCCTCAAGTGGAGATCTCCCCTTAATAGAACCGTCTAATAGTTGCCAGAATATAATGCAAAGGACGTCACCGGTACTGAAGGGGTTAAAGACTGAGCTGAGAGAGAGAGAGAGAGAGAGAGAAAGAGAGAGAGAGAGAGAGAGAGATAAGTACCGGTAATTGACCACTGGAGAGTTTCCGGCTATAAGGAAGTTGGAACCGTAAACATAGAAATTAAACTGAAAGGCAAGAATAATATAGGTTTCAGATGGAGAGAAAGTGTGATGATGAAATTGCCTTTATGCGTTTATTACATGTGCTATGACGGGGGGGGGGGGGGGGGGGGTTCTTGTTATTTTATTATTATTATTATTTTTATTATTTAGGTCAATATCGATGTGTATACCTCTAACTTCCTTATAGCCCGTCAATCGTAAGTGGTCAGTATCGTAAACTATAGAGATATGGGCAGAGTTTTTAGATGACCGTGTTCTCAGTATGCGCTGTGAATAATGTATACGTGCAATATGACGCACATAGGCCATTAAGGGGAGATCTCCACTTGAGGGATTTTTTTCTTGACCCCTTTCTCCCTCATGTTTAGCCCCATTGCTGTTGATATTATAAAACGTTTGCCCCATTAGTTTAGCGATTTTAAGAACTTTCACCCCATATTAAGACCTTTCGTGCCATTCAGGTGTCGATTTTATCCTGGCGAGCGATAGCGAGCCTGTAATTTAAGAGGAACCGGCCTTCGGCCGGGAAATTTTTCTACCGAAAAATGTACAAATTTTTCTTGAAAGGGACTCAAGGGGGTGTAATTTTAAGCTTGATGGAGGTCTAGGGAACAAACTAAATACCTCCCCTTAAACCCTTGAGGATCTGATGCGTTTTAGAAGTTTATGTTGGCCATCATCAGACGATTTTAGACAGCTTAGGAATGATCTGTGGGAATTAGAAGAGTAAAGAATATCTCAACCAACCCTCTGACTTCCATATACCCTTCCTAATCTGAATGAAATCGTCTGTAATGAGCCTGAAAACAGAAAGGAAGTGCGTCATCGATCCTGAGAGGGTTAAGCTGTTATTTCATCATATATACTATATATATATGGTGACCGGTCAACTCAACCAGTAGACCATTTCAACCAGTAGCTCTCAACCAGTACCAAATCAACCAATACGGTTAGGTTAGGTTAGGTTAGGTTAGTACTATATTTTGGCACTGGTTTGGTTGGCCTGGGTTAATTTGGCACTGGTTGTGAGCTACTGGTTGAAATGGTGTACTGGTTGAGATGACATGGAACCTATATATATATATATATATATATATATATATATATATATATATATATATATATATATATATATATATATATATATAATATACAGTATATATTCGATTACTAAGTACTCATGTATGTCACATTAAATTAATTTGGTCATATGCATAAACGTACGGAGTGTCACACAACTTGTGTGGGCGACTTTACATTGACATTATTTACTATAAATATTGGTTGAGAAGGAAATAAATACAATTATAAGTGGTATTGAACTCTTGCGATGACCGTGTTGCGTTAATTACGACCTCACTGTAATACTGTATAAAGTTTCTTAATAAAATCTATGTATATAAAATGCACGTAACAATTGAAAAGGCATAGCTACGTACACTAAAGTCATTGGTGAAGCTTGTATTAAGGATAAGAATATGTGTTATAAGTTTAGGTGGTGGTGGTGGTGGTGGTGGTGTGTGAGGTTACCCCGAGCGAGTCCCTGGCACCAGCAACCTTCACTGTGGCACTGCTCTCTCTCAACTGGTGGTGGTGGTGGTGCCTCCCGCTAGTGCCACCCAGGGGAGTAGGGGGGGGGGGGGGGGTACTTGGTGGGAAGGAGGGGTAAGGTACTTGGTGGACAGGGAGGTGGGAGGTAATTGGTGGGGAGGGAGGTGGGAGGTAATTGGTGAGGAGGGAGGGGGGAGTTACTTGGGGGGCAGGGAGGGGGGAGTTACTTGGTGCGCAGGGAGGGGGTGGGGGGGAGGTACTTGGTGGGCAGGGAGTAGGGGTGTTGGTACTTGGTGGGCAGGGAGTAGGGGTTGCACTAGGTGGGGAAGGAGGGGGAGAGGAGTTACTTGGTGGGCAGGGAGGGGGGAGGGGATGCAACTGGGACTGGAGGATGGGTGACAATAGGGAGGGGGGGAGGTGAGGAGTGGAAACAGGGAGGGTAGGGGGTGTCACTGGGAAAGGGGGAGACACTGGTGGAGGGGATGGTACTGTAGGAGGGGTAGCACCAGGGAGAAGATTAGGTGGTACTGGAGAAGGGGATGGCATTTGAGGTAGGGGGAGCACAGGGGGAGGGGGAGATAGCAGGGGGTGGGGGGAGGAGGATACAGGGAGGTTAGAAGGTGGCACTGGGGGAGGGAGGGTAGGAGATGGCACTGGAGGAAGAGGAGGTGTACTGGGGGAGAGAGGGATACTGGGAGGCTAGGAGGTGGCACGAGTGGCAGGGAGGGGAAACAGGGGCGATAGGAGATGGCACTGAGGGAGGGGATGGCACT